>JASANE010019326.1:0-11561 GCA_030248225.1 Trileptium ribeirensis
TGTGTTAGGCGCTTCCGTAGAAGCGTAGTTACGACAACGAGCTATCAAGAATACTTTCAAAGGTCACGTATCATTAACTCATCGTTTAACTGTTGGATGTGAGTTGTGTTAGGCGCTTCCGTCGAAGCGTAGTTACAACGACGAGCTATACGTATAATCAACTCATCGTTTAACTGTTGGATGTGAGTTGTGTTTGGCGCTTCCGTAGAAGGGTAGTTACAGCGACGAGCTATCAAGAATATTTTCAAAGGTCACGTAACATCAACTCATCGTTTAACTGTTGGATGTGAGTTGTGTTAGGCGCTTCCGTAGAAGCGTAGTTACAGCGACGAGCTATCAAGAATATTTTCAAAGGTCACGTAACATCAACTCATCGTTTAACTGTTGGATGTGAGCTGTGTTAGGCGCTTCCGTAGAAGCGTAGTTACAGCGACGAGCTATCAAGAATATTTTCGAAGGTCACGTATCATCAACTCATCGTTTAACTGTTGGATGTGAGTTGTGTTAGGCGCTTCCGTAGAAGCGTAGTTACGACAACGAGCAATCAAGAATATTTTCAAAGGTCACGTATCATCAACTCATCGTTTAACTGTTGGATGTGAGTTGTGTTAGGCGCTTCCGTAGAAGCGTAGTTACGACAACGAGCTATCAAGAATACTTTCAAAGGTCACGTATCATTAACTCATCGTTTAACTGTTGGATGTGAGTTGTGTTAGGCGCTTCCGTCGAAGCGTAGTTACAACGACGAGCTATACGTATAATCAACTCATCGTTTAACTGTTGGATGTGAGTTGTGTTAGGCGCTTCCGTAGAAGCGTAGTTACGGTAACGAGCTATCAAGAATGTTAGCAGACGTCATGTAACATGAACGCATCGGTTAACTGTTGGCTGTGAGTTGTGTTGGTCGCTTCCGTAGAAGCCTAATTACGGCGACCAGCTATCAAGCATGTTTTCAGACATCACCTAACATCAACCCGTCGGTCAACTGTTGGATTTGAGTTGTATTGGCAGCTTCCTTAAAAGCCTATTTGTAGTGACGACGACGAGCTATCAAGAATGTTTTCAGGCGTCACCTAAAACCAACGCGTCAGTTAACTGTTGGATATTAGTTGAGTTGGTCGCTTCCGTAGAAGCCTAGTTAGGGCGACGAGCTATCGAGAATGTTAGCAGACGTCACCTAACATGAACGCATCGGTTAACTGTTGGCTGTGAGTTGTGTTGGTCGCTTCGTAGAAGCCTAATTACGGCGACCAGCTATAAAGCATGTTTTCAGACGTCACATAACATCAACCCGTCGGTCAACTGTCGGATGTGAGTTGTGTTGGCAGCTTCCTTAAAAGCCTATTTGTAGTGACGACGACGAGCTATCAAGAATATTTTCAAAGGTCACGTAACATCAAGTCATCGTTTAACTGTTGGATGTGAGTTGTGTTAGGCGCTTCCGTAGAAGCGTAGTTACAGCGACGAGCTATCAAGAATATTTTCAAAGGTCACGTAACATCTACTCATCGTTTAACTGTTGGATGTGAGTTGTGTTAGGCGCTTCCGTAGAAGCGTAGTTACAGCGACGAGCTATCAAGAATATTTTCAAAGGTCACGTAACATCAACTCATCGTTTAACTGTTGGATGTGAGTTGTGTTAGGCGCTTCCGTAGAAGCGTAGTTACAGCGACGAGCTATCAAGAATATTTTCGAAGGTCACGTATCATCAACTCATCGTTTAACTGTTGGATGTGAGTTGTGTTAGGCGCTTCCGTAGAAGCGTAGTTACGACAACGAGCAATCAAGAATATTTTCAAAGGTCACGTATCATCAACTCATCGTTTAACTGTTGGATGTGAGTTGTGTTAGGCGCTTCCGTAGAAGCGTAGTTACAGCGACGAGCTATCAAGAATATTTTCAAAGGTCACGTAACATCAACTCATCGTTTAACTGTTGGATGTGAGCTGTGTTAGGCGCTTCCGTAGAAGCGTAGTTACAGCGACCAGCTATCAAGAATATTTTCGAAGGTCACGTATCATCAACTCATCGTTTAACTGTTGGATGTGACTTGTGTTAGGCGCTTCCGTAGAAGCGTAGTTACGACAACGAGCAATCAAGAATATTTTCAAAGGTCACGTATCATCAACTCATCGTTTAACTGTTGGATGTGAGTTGTGTTAGGCGCTTACGTAGAAGGGTAGTTACAGCGACCAGCTATCAAGAATATTTTCAAAGGTCACGTAACATCAACTCATCGTTTAACTGTTCGATGTGAGTTGTGTTGGGCACTTCCGTGGAAGCGTAGTTACAGCGACAAGCTATCAAGAATATTTTCAAAGGTCACGTAAAATTAACTCATCGTTTAACTGTTGGATGTGAGTTGTGTTAGGCGCCTCCGTAGAGGCGTAGTTACGGTGACGAGCTATCAAGAATGTTAGCAGACGTCATCTAACATGAACCCATAGGTTAACTGTTGGCTGTGAGTTGTGTTGGTCGCTTCCGTAGAAGCCTAATTACGGCGACCAGCTATCAAGCATGTTCTCAGACATCACCTAACATCAACCCGTCGGTCAACTGTCGGATGTGAGTTGTGTTGGCAGCTTCCTTAACAGCCTATTTGTAGTGACGACGACGAGCTATCAAGAATATTTTCAAAGGTCACGTATCATCAACTCACCGTTTAACTGTTGGATCTGAGTTGTGTTAGGCGCTTCCGTATAAGCGTAGTTACAGCGACGAGCTATCAAGAATATTTTCAAAGGTCACGTAACATCAACTCATCGTTTAACTGTTGGATGTGAGTTGTGTTAGGCGCTTCCGTAGAAGCGTAGTTACAGCGACGAGCTATCAAGAATATTTTCAAAGGTCACGTAACATCAACTCATTGTTTAACTGTTGGATGTGAGTTGTGTTAGGCGCTTCCATAGAAGCGTAGTTACAGCGACGAGCTATGAAGAGTATTTTCAAAAATCACGTAACATCAACTCATCGTTTAACTGTTGGATGTCTGTTGTGTTAGGCGCTTCCGTAGAAGCGTAGTTACAGCGACGAGCTATCAAGAATATTTTCAAAGGTCACGTAACACCAACTCATCGTTTAGCTGTTGGATGTGAGTTGTGTTAGGCGCTTCCGTAGAAGCGTAGTTACAGCGACGAGCTATCAAGAATATTTTCAAAGGTCACGTAACATCAACTCATCGTTTAACTGTAGGATGTGAGTTGTGTTAGGCGCTTAAGTAGAAGCGTGGTTACAGCGACGAGCTATCAAGAATATTTTCAAAGGTAAGGTATTATCAACTCATCGTTTAACTGTTGGATGTGAGTTGTGTTAGGCGCTAAAGTAGAAGCGTAGTTACAGCGACGAGCTATCAACAATATTTTCAAAGGTCACGTAACATCAACTCATTGTTTAACTGTTGGATGTGAGTTGTGTTAGGCGCTTCCATAGAAGCGTAGTTACAGCGACGAGCTATCAAGAATATTTTCAAAAATCACGTAACATCAACTCATCGTTTAACTGTTGGATGTCAATTGTGCTAGGCGCTTCCGTAGAAGCGTAGTTACAGCGACGAGCTATCAAGAATATTTTCAAAGGTCACGTAACACCAACTCATCGTTTAGCTGTTGGATGTGAGTTGTGTTAGGCGCTTCCGTAGAAGCGTAGTTACAGCGACGAGCTATCAAGAATATTTTCAAAGGTCAGGTATCATCAACTCATCGTTTAACTGTAGGATGTGAGTTGTGTTAGGCGCTTAAGTAGAAGCGTGGTTACAGCGACGAGCTATCAAGAATATTTTCAAAGGTCACGTATCATCAACTCATTGTTTAACTGTTGGATGTAAGAGGATATCTACAGTGCCGTAGGTTATTCCTTGTGTCATCACAATAAATAGCTCATTTCTGTGTTAAGGCGTGTTCACATGCTCAAACTTTTTGCTCAAATTTTGAGTTCAAAATTTGAGCTCAAAATTTGATCAAATTTTGATCAAACTGTGACAGTGATTTTTAAATGAAAATTGCTATATTTCAAAATTTGAGATCAAAATTTGAGCTCAAATATTTTCAGGTAATACTTCTCGTCCTTGATTGGCTACAGGAATATTCATGAAAAGTTTGAACTGTGTTCACACGTTCAAACTTGCAAAAAATGCAAAAAAGATGCTTTCAAATTTTGATCAAAATTTGAGCTCAAATTTTGATCAAAATTTGAGCAAAAAGTTTGAGCGTGTGAACACGCCTTTAAAGTTGTCTCAATATGTGTTTTCAAAAAACGTGCATTTAGTAACTGAACTGCACTAGTTTTTAAAGATAAGGTTTTCATAAAATAATGACATTAACATTAAATTTCACACAATTATTGATTTCTTGTCAGCAATTAAAAACAATAACAATATAATATATCATTGACTTTTTTCAAAAATCAAGAATAAAATATGTGATTTTTGAAGCAATGACAGCTGTTCACAGCAATGGTTGACAGTTGATACATTTTTGCGTCATACAATTACAAATTATCCTATGACGTATTGCATGTTTTTATTTTGATTTTAACAACCTTTTTTTCCAAAAACTTAATATGTGCACCAAATACCGAAAATTTTTTAATATAATGACCACAATTATTATTATGATCATTTAATGATTATCATTACAGCAGCCCATGTTACCTTTACGGACCGGTCGCTATAACGTTAGAGAAAAGAACAACTTATAGCGGGTGGTTCGGTGGAGATAGCCCCGACTTAAGCTTAGTACATGGCTTATATAGGGACCTTAGCTTAGGCTATCACTAAGGCTTAGGCTTAGTATATCGAGAACGGCATAGCATAGATTTCACTTCTACCCCTAAAAGTTACATTGTCCTAACAGTACCTTTAAATTGTCCAGCAATGCTAGAAAAACGCTCATCCTTAACCAAACAAAAGAATAACGTCTTTACATCACGTGGCCCGGGACGCGTGTGGGAATGTCACTCCAGCGATCAGATTTCTGCAAAAAAGCCGGTTATGCCAATAAATAAAGAAAAACATCTGTATATTATTAGTTTAATAATATGAACTTGGAATAAATTCCATTTTAGTCGCTCACGAACGCTGTTGTTGAATAGCCCTGTCAAAACTGACACACACATGCGATAGAAGACTAGCGGTAAATTCCACTGCGCCACTTGATGCTTCGAAATTAGCTGTATAATTATTGAAAATAGTTGTATTTATTGTTGAAATCGTTATACAAAAATGTAGATGTCATTGCCACATTATCACGGATGCAGCAAAACCAAAAGTCATCAAAAAAAGTAAAATGCCATCTTTTCTAGTCGGTGCAGGGAGTATTCGAGGGACAGGGGTGGGCACGGGGGCGTGCACCCTCCGTTCCACAATGAGCGCCCCACCCAAGTGAACAATGACAAAAAAGCGAGGTAGATGTTTATGATGGCATATGGTGTTACGCTGTACCCCGTAGAGAATCTTGGGACCCCGCATAGATTGTTCAGGCTACGCCCTTGAGTCGCTAACATCCCTGATTTAATGTATCACTAAACATTTATGTCATAAATGTGCCAAACCCACATATAAATGATGGGTATTCACAGGGGGTAAGTAAGTTATCCAAGCTAAGACTACATCACCACAGGGAGTTAGAAGGTTGTCCCACCTAAAAAAGTCACGCAATAAGCCGTATTTACCTGCCATTCCCGTGCCTACGAGTAAAATGTTAAAATTCAAGGTATTCCGAGCAAACTATCGTTTCAGCGATTATATTTTGCTTATACATAATAGATTTCGGTACACAATATCAATATCAACCTGTTTACCCTCCCTGCAAAGCTATCACCCCTTCCAGGGCAACTGCCGTTCGGCCGGAACCATCAAACCATTTAAGCCGATGGATTTTGGCCACCATTGAATCAGATTGTTTATTTAGATGCTATAGCAGCATATATTTATTTATATGAAATAGCATTTACCAAATGATCCAAGATACTTGAACAATTGCATGCGACGAAGTGTTTGCTGTTCTGCAGCAATTTCTTAAAGAACCACTAATTACCCAACGTTTGAATTGCATAGTATAGCAGCGTATTGATAATTTTGAACCTTTTCAATCTCATATACCCAGACCAATAATAAACAGTTTTAACCTTAAATGGAAACCGCCTACACAAACTAGCACACACTTTAGTGGTCAAGAGTAAATATCAACGGTACTTATTCCAAGTTTAAATTGAGGTACAATTGGCCGATTATTCGTATTCCAAGATTATCAGAAAGAAAAGCGAATGGTATTCTTTGTTTTGCAGAGAAACACTATTTTATATCTGCTTGATCAGAAAAATGTCAGTGTGTGTATAAACATTATAATAATTTTTTTAAATTTATACTGTATCATCCATAGTGTCATATAAGCTGTGAATGAAAATTCACTGGTAAAGTAATGGGTCAACGTAACTTTTAACGGCGGGAGTGACGTTTATGCTATGCGGTTCTCGATATACTAAGCCTAACGTCTAAGCTAAAAGTTCCTATATCAGTCGTATTATAAGTCTCAACCTTAGTCGTGAACCTCCACTTTTTCTAGAGATATAACTTCCAGCACCTAAAAGTCACATGGGAAGATATATGGATAGAACTAATGCTGTTTGTGCAGGTTCAGGGTATGTTTAACTGAATGCATGAGTGCGTGAGCTGGCAATACTGAAAAACATACAGCAAACATTGGGGTATTCACATCTATTACCTGTCGGGCTATATTTGAAGCAACTAGTTCGTACATACCGAAGCAGAGTACAGAGGGGAGCCACCCGCTGACGACTCAGATCCCTTCCCCAAGGCCCTGTTCTATCCTCTGAGGGTACAACCGCACCACACCTGGAAAATTGTAACAAAAGTTGCAAAAACAGGGTGAAAATTAACAAGTATGGGGTAAAATTGGCAAATTGCGACCTCGTGGGGTCGTAAACTTTTTTCAGTACCCCCTGGATGAGTCTCCTGAAGACTTCTACCCCTAAGGTGACCCAGCTGACTCCGGCTGCTCCCTGGCAGTGGCAGCATATATGTGTTAGTTTATGGGCTGTGGGTTTCAAACAATACATGCTCAAGGTCGGAGGTCCCAGGAGGGGTAGCCGGAACCCCAGGGAGGAAGGCCTTGGGCCTCCCAGGAGGATTCGGGCGGTCGCCGAGAGGGGGGACTGGGGCGAACGTCACCTATGGGTTCGGCGTTTGTGGTATGTAGGGGGTAGTCGGACATTTGGGGCGGAGGGGCTACGAAGATTAAACGTCCCCTATAGCAAGTATGGTTTCAAGTGATGTCATGTTATGAAGAGTGTAGATGTTTTTGCTATTTATATATACTGCTTAATTAAGTCAGGATATTATTGAGAACCAGGGCGGCCTTACGTCATTTGAGTCCCGCTTACGACATTCCAAACACCGTTACAACGTTCGAAGGCCGCCTTGGGGATACAGGAGTGATATATATATAATATATATCACTATATATATTATACAATTTTGTCACTTTCATTTCACGTTTATATTTATACATAAACATCGCTTGTAAACTTTACATATCGAAATAGACGACACTTGATTAACGCGTCCGGCCGCGCTGAGCAGGAAGCTTTGCAGCTCCGGGCCGGGCCGACCCCAATTTGGCATACCGGTTAAAAAATTTCAGCCCGCCTTGCATGCACCCAAAAATTTGCCTTCCGCTTTGTCATGCATACAACACCGTCAACCCAAAAGCATTTATTTAAATGACCCAAATTTGACTGCAGCTATATTCGCTAAGCTGAAAATGTTGCAAACTGAATTAATACTGCAGGGGTGTATATAGCTGGCCGGAAAGGGCGTGCGCGGACCTCCAAGGTAGATCACTTGCTAGCCACATCTTCACAATTTTCATTTTATTTGAGGCCCGGAGGGAGAAATTTTGATGTCTGCCTTAACTCTCAATCTCTCTACTCTTTGAAAATAGATGCATGTTTAAGGATCGAGAGTGAAATTTTATTTCTTAGCCCAAAAAAATTGTAAGCTCAACCCAAAGTGGAGGTGGTGGCAGATCGACAGCCATCTTTATATGCATCCTTGGAATTGTAGATGTCACAACAGTGCAGTTACCGCAATAATTCAGAATGCTTACAAGCGTTTTTAGTATAACAAAAATGCTGTAAAGGCGGCATGCGTATGATTTGCAAAAGAATTTGAACATACTGCTGCATGCACCGCCATACACCCTAAATGAGCTATTCATGTTTTCGAAAATTTACTGCAGCTATGTTTGCCGGCTACAAAAGCTAAAGGCGTGTTCACACGCTCAAACTTTTAGCTCAAATTTTGATCAAAATTTGAGCTCAAATTTTGATCAAAGCTTGAAAGGAACTTTTTTGCATTTTTGGTAAATTTGAATGTGTGAACACTGTTCAAACTTTTCATGGATATTCCTGTAGCCAATGACCGACAAGATTCATTGCATGAAAAAGTTTGAGCTCAAATTTTCTTCTCAAGTTTTGAAATTTTCGTTAAAGGCGTGTTCACACGCTCAAACTTTTTGCTCAAATTTTGAGCTCAAAATTTGAGCTCAAAATTTGATCAAATTTTGTTCAAAATTTGACGGTAATTTTTAACGAAAAATTACGATATTTCAAAATTTGAGAACAAAATTTGAGTTCAAACTTTTTCAAGTAATGAATCTTTTCGGTGATTAGATACAGGAATATCCTTGAAAAGTTTGAACAGTGTTCACACATTCAAAGTTATCAAAAATGTGAAAAAGACGCTTTCAAACTTTGATCAAAATTTGATCAAAATTTGATCTCAAATTTTGATCAAAATTTGAGCAAAAAGTTTGAGCGTGTGAACACGCCTTAAAAATTACCGTCAGATTTTGATCAAAATTTGATCAAATTTTGAGCTCAAATTTTGAATTCAAAATTTGAGCAAAACGTTTGAGCGTGTGAACACGAACACGCCTTAAGACAATGTAGGTGTCTCATTGTATTATTTGACGGTAACAATTGATATTGTTAACCGACAAGCATTTTTAGTATGCAAGTAAACACTATTTTAGTTATATATTATATTTAAATTAATTTTTTTCCTCAAAGTATTAATAATTAAGAAGAAAAATTGTATAACACGCAATTATTAGAAACGAAACGACACAAATACGATCCTCCAAAGTCCAAAAATTCATTGCATTATTTAATTCAGTTTAATAATAAAAATTTTTCGGTTGTATAAGAATGTAAAATTTAATGTATTGTAAGTAAAGAATGGTTAGACTCAGAATAATTCAAACTCGTGAGAAACCGATATATTTTATACGTTTATTATATATAAATTGTATGTATTTATTTATATATTTATATTTTATATTAATATATATTTATAATTTATTGTTATTATTCTAGTAACCTTCTGCGATGTTAATATAATCAAAACGGAATAATATTTAAATACAAACCTACCAATAGTGTAACAGAAAAGTAATAAATTTTAAAGACTAAATATTTCAGTTTTTCATGTTCTCTGCTAAATTTGGAATCTCAAATGACAAATTAGAACAGCGGCGCTGCTGAAAAAGCCATATGTGAGATTTTTTTCTTGACCATTTCGAAATGGTGATTCTCTCCCAAACTATGCAAATGCTTGTATTGACGAACCCAGAAGGTGTATTTATTTTGTTTAAAATGACTATAACCTGGTAGTAAAGTACGCCTCATCTTTGGCTACGTTATATAGTTTCAATTTTATATTGATCGAAAAATCATGTCATACTATACACATCATATTCATTTGACCCACACCTCCAGCTGTGACCACCAAACTTATCAAATCTTGAAATTTAGCAAGTAGCGATGTAAATCCTCAATTGTCCACCCTCAAACGCAAATCTTGAAGTTGGCACTCTTCAAAAGCAAACCCTGTCACTGCGCACATAACGTTGCGAGTTGATTGATGAGCTTATCGTTCCGAGTGTGTTTGTACCTGCGTTATCTGTTCGCTATGCAAGATTCAGTCAGGAACCGAGCAGCAGCGCCTACACAGCGTAGTGGCTAGTGTACAAGCCTTGCGCCCGGGCGATCTTGGTTCAATATATGGTTAGAGCAATAGTTTATTCAATATTTTACAAAGTATGTTTTGTTTTAAAAAGGAAACACGAGTTTCTAAGTCCACACCTTCTACTGTTTGTCTGAAAAATCTGTGTTTGGAACGTAACGTGCAAATTCATATTATTTACATCGTTTACCGCAGTTTAAGTAATTTTTCTGAAGCTATTTTAATAATATGAGTTTGAGATTATCTGTGTGCATAATTACAACCTATTTTACTGGATGTGCTTCACCGCAGAGAACATACATTACTAATATTATTATATCTGTATTATGCGCCGTTCACGTTATAATGTCTCTGCTGTTTGGAAATTTCTGCCCCTGTAGTCGCAACCCTACCGTAAATCTGTTTCCGAGGGTCTACTACACGCCCCTAGCTTTTTCCTTACGATGTTGTATACACCATTAGCTACCAATTTGGCGCGAATTAACTTTAACTGACACCGTCTTTAGCTAATGTGGTGTATTAGTCAGTTAGTTGTTCTGTTTAGTTTTCGTTAAAATCCCGATATTTGTGTCTAACCACGCGCATGTTGATTATATAATACCGCACAGCGCCTATAAAAATACAAAACAGACATGGTGTGCTTGACACTATAAAATCGAAAAGTAACAATATCACTAGCAAGCTACCCTAGGAAAAAATTTAAAAATAAACAAAAGGATATCTAAAACATCCTGTTATTAACAGTGTGCTTGACACTGTGTGGTGTACATAAGTTCCACACGTTGGGTACATTATAACGAGAACACCGCATTATATTTATATGTAGTAATATGTTGTCAAGCAAAACAATGGATCTTTTAAATGTGTTATTTTGTAGCAAAGGAATGTTGTTCATTTTGTTTTTAATAAATATATATCGCTAGCCGCGCATAATTGACGAAAAATTTGATTTGTAAACCAATTATTAAGTACAAAAGTTTTGAATTTTTTCAAATTTTAGATACCAGTTACGAAGTGCACTAATTAATCTATGGAGTAGCTCCATGTAGTACGGTTATTACCTTTCACTTTTTAGTTTGAGTGTTCACACGCTCAAACTTTTAGCTCAAATTTTGAGCTCAAAATTTGAGGTCAAAATTTGATCAAATTTTGATTAAAATTTGATGGTGATTTTTAAATAAAAATTGCGATATTTTAAAACTTGAGATTAATATTTGGGCTCAAACTTTTTCAGGCAACACATCGCGTCCATGATTGGCTACATCAATATTCATGAAAAGTTTGAACGCCATTCACACGTTCAAACTTGATAAAATGCAAAAAAGATGCTTTCAAATTTTGATTAAAATTTGATCAAAATCTGAGCTCAAATATTGATCAAAATTTGAGCAAAAAGTTTGAGCGTGCGAACACGCCTTTAGACACCAGATTCCGGCAAACATTTATTCTAAAAAGATAACAATGACTGAGAGTAAAGACGATGACGTTACCATCGGTATCCAGCCATAAGAGCAATTTT
>JASANE010019328.1:0-93153 GCA_030248225.1 Trileptium ribeirensis
TAGCCTCCCTGGGGGACCTCAGAAATCATACCCGATACTAGACACGTGCGCAACCCTTCGGGCGGGGTCCGAACACACCCCGTGAAGCGCGCCTGCGGCCTGCTAAGCTGCGTAGCTTCTTGGGTCTGACCAAGAATAGGTTCAAAATTTAGTATTCACGGTCCACCCTTGAGGTTACGATAGCCGGGGTCGTATGGGCATGGTGTTAGGAAGTTGCGCCATGCAGCTGCGTCACCGGTTATTACAAATATTTATGTCATCTCTGCTATTGATTTTTGATTTCATAACAGATTTCAACTGATATAGCGGCACGGATACCACTGCTAATTGTGCTGATTACTTATTTCTTTAATAATATAAACATTTAACGTTTATTTCGAACCGCTGTAGAACTTCAAGGACACCTGGGTGCATACCGAACATAACCGGAGTAATCGCCTTCAGAATGATAAGCAACAACCTAGACTGCAGACCTCAGGTAATCAGGAGCGGACAGCTATTCCCCAGATTCCAATAATATACTATTGGATAACGATACGGTACAAGAGCTCCTAGATAATACGGAAAACGTTAATATTTCACAAAATCTTAACACGATCGGCGTTCGATGCTCCAGAGAAAGATAACGAATGTTTCGGGGCGGGGGATAGGGAGGATGGTTGCCATCAGGGAAAGGTCAGCCGATCGCTGGGGAAAATCGTCGGAGCTGGGACAACTTTTCGAAATTTTTTAATTTTTTTGACTAAATTTTTTCTTAATTTTTGCCAATTTTACCACAAATATTGCCAATTATTCCCCAATTTGTATTTACTTTTGCCCAATTTTGTTTCATTTTCTTTTCGATTTTTACCTGTTTTTCCAATTTTTGTGCATTCGTTCAATTTTTGCCATTTCTCCTCGATTTTTACCTATTTTGGCAACATTTTTCGCGCGCCCACGGTGAAGTGGCGGGGCCGGTTGGGGAGGGGAGAGCAGAGTGAAGGTGGCGAGCTTCAAGGGGGCTTCACACTACCTTCCAAGGAGAGTGGTTCATCGGCTACGCGCTGACAGCAGAATCCTGCAGTAAAAGAAATAATCCTCTCTCGTCGCCCAATGAACCATTTACCTTAAGATTGTGCGGCAGGGCCGATTTTGTCACAGTCTGCCGCGACTCCAAAGCCATGCTTGGCTAGCCGCGATTAGCCAGTGTGACATTTTTGGGCCGAGCCAGACCCTACAAATATGTTAGCTAATAGTAAAGCGAGGCTGATAAATTATCAGAAAGGCCGAAATCGGCTCTGAAAGCCAGAAATAAATGACGACAATAGAAAATCGCGAAAAAAATGGAAATTGGTCATACATATGGTCATATATTTGTGAAACATCTTTCCAGTTATATCATAAATTTCATGTATGAAAGAGTGTGTTCCTAGTAGCCTCTTTCATGTGAAAGAGGCTACTAGGTTGGCATAAAAATGTTTAAACAAAAATATTGAAAATACGATATTTACGAATTTATTTTATGGGTATCTAAGATAACTTGAGTGCGCTTTGTCTCTAGTTTGTTTCACAGTGAAGCGTGGCTGTATGGGACATTGGCACAGTCAAGGCTGACTATCGGATTTGTCCTGAGGTTACAGTGAGCTTTATAAAATGTCCACATAGTTATAGGCGGAGCCATGTGGGGCAAATTTACCCGTCTCGCCTGACTCTTATAAATAGCCATAATACGATATATATTGTAATTTTTATATTATGTAATATATTTATTAATATATTAATGACATTTCAAATTTTGGCAGCTGTCCAGCGCGGTAAGTTCAAGTTTGACAGCTGCCCAACGCGAGAATTTCAAATTTTGGCAGCTGCCCAACACGGTAAATTTATATTTTGGTGGTTCTCCAGTGCGGCAAAGTCAAATTTTAGCAAAATACAAAATTTGGCGGCTGTCCAGTGGGAGAAATTAAAATTTTGGCAGCTGTCCAGCGAGGTGAATTAAAATTTTGACAGCTGTCCAGCGCGGCAAATTCAAATTTTGGCAGCTGTCCAACGCGGTTAATTTATACTTTGGAAGCTGTCCAGCGCGAGAAATTCAAATTTTAGCAAAATACAAAATATGGCAGTTGTCCAACCTGGAAATTCAAAATTTGGTAGGCACCCAAGCTTATCACTATACCTAATGCATCATATACGGTGAGCCCGGACTATACAGGAGAGATATCTGAGTCTGAGCCCACTCTTGTGCAAAACCTGACAGTATAGCTAAGCTGCTATTTATGTCTTCATAGTTGGCTTCACTGTTGCAGGACTTCAATGTAATAGTGGCGCCGGACTGCTGAACAATGCTAAGTCAGCCAGCACTCAATTTAATGCAAATGCCCCATTGCCTGCATTTATGCGTCTTGCGTTAAAACTACTAATCTTGCCTTTTTTAGGACTAGAGCTAAATATTTTCCCTGTAAATGATGCATAAGTGTTGTACGCGGGAAGGACAAACATTCAAATGACCCTTTTGTAACGATAAACAATCGAACGCTAGGGTTTAGGAGGATTTCTGCACTCTTAACTTTTGGGAATTTCCGACTGTCGTTACGAATAGCAGTGAACTCTGATCCTTTAATTCAACATGCGGCCTGAGTGAAATAGATGTCTCAATGATCGATCAGCAAACAACCAACGTACACTACAAATATGCCCTGAGAAATTATCAACAGATAAATATTCCACAACGATAATAAAGCAATTCTGTTAAAATATCGCTAATGCGAGCAAAAGCTCATTACAAATACTCATCATCATGCCGCAGTGTCTCTATCTGTATTCGTCACACAATAGTTTTATATCGCCTTAATGTCGACGAGCCGCGTGACTATCTACAATAATCGCCGGATAATAGGATGCTAAGATGCTGCATGCGTGATCAATCGATAAGCAGAGGTGTCCACGTGCCGTAATACAAATGAGCTAAAACCCAAAATCTTTAATCTGCTAGCAAACAGAAGTAACCTGGGAATACCACCGCGACGCCCAAACCGTAATCTAAGACTGACTTACAATAACCACGAAGAAGTGTGCCAGCCAACGACCAACCAAACAATCTACGAATAACTAAAACGCAGCGCAATATCTAACGACTTGAAGGGTAGCGAACAACTGTCGTGTAGCGCAGACTGACGATTTCTGCAACTGTCAAACTAAAGTGAGGCCTCGAGCAAAGCGAGCGCTAGCTTAAATATTCTATCTAACAACTCAAATACCATCCTTAAATAAATTTAGAATTTAAGTAACATTTGAACAATTAATCCAAACACCAATATGTTATTACTAGCAGCATGTTTTGGCTAAACCCATGAGATACCGCTATTCTATTTGATCTTGTTGATTTGTGCCAGAAATTAAAACACATTGTGAAGAAGTCTAATACCAATGTCGAAAACTAGTTCCGAGATTAAGCGGTCCCTGCCTACCTTTTAGCAGAGGTGTCCACGTGCCGTAGTACAAATGAGCTAAAACCCAAAATTTTTAATCTGCTAGAAAACAGAAGTAACCTGGGAATACCACCGCGACGCCCAAACCACAATCTAAGACTGACTTACAATAACAACGAAGAAGTGTGCCAGCCAACGACCAACCAAACAATCTACGAATAACTAAAACGCAGCGCAATATCTAACGACTTGAAGGGTAGCGAACAACTGTCGTGTAGCGCAGACTGACGATTTCTGCAACTGTCAAACTAAAGTGAGGCCTCGAGCAAAGCGAGCGCTAGCTTAAATATTCTATCTAACAACTCAAATACCATCCTTAAATAAATTTAGAATTTAAGTAACATTTGAACAATTAATCCAAACACCAATATGTTATTACTAGCAGCATGTTTTGGCTAAACCCATGAGATACCGCTATTCTATTTGATCTTGTTGATTTGTGCCAGAAATTAAAACACATTGTGAAGAAGTCTAATACCAATGTCGAAAACTATCCTCATGTGTCTCAAGTTATAATGGGCTAGATAAATTCAACTAAAATGGGACTTTTATGAAATCACAACAATCCAAGATTTAATTTTCAAGGAGCTCTATGAACCAAGTCAAAACACTCTAAAAAGTTCGTCGAAATCAAAAGAATGAAGCATTATATTAAAATCAAACAAATCTCAAAACAGTTCAACGACATAGCACAAAGATGAGCAGATAACCAACGAAGAACAAATTTTCGACTGATATATGTGTAGACACATAAACGTTAACAACTACACATGTCGAAGAAGACACAGAGACATTGTAGAAAACGCCAAGTAGAATTGTGATAGGTGGTACTAAATATATACTCGTTAATGAAAGACGCGTTGCGGCAAAAAGTATAATATCAAAAAGGCAACAGATATATACAAGCCTATATTTTATTTACGTACTTTACTACATTTTAATTAAAACGTCGAAATATATAGCAGTATAAATAGAGAGAGGCATATCGTAGGTGAGTGCGGCACCAACATATAAATACCGACTGAAAAAAGGTTCAACATTGTCAAGTAAAACATCACTAAGATGATCAATGGAGCAGTCTTATTTACAATAAGATAGCGTTCTTATGTACTAAATATGATTGACATATACCTACTGAACCATATATGAAAATATATGCCGTTGATACATAAAACAAGGTTCCGGTAATTGACAAAATAAGAATGCGATATGAATACCTAAAATTTCCTAAATTTAAATAAGATTTCGAAATAATTTCTTGAATCATAGGGCAAGGCTACGCAGAAATCTTTAATTAAGTAACGAGCGAAACGACGTAGCTTTGCTTATCTCGGCAACACTGTCGCAACAGCCTCATTATATAATATTATATAATTACATTATGTTTGTACGTAGCATGCACAGTCCGTAGTAATTGCAAATGGACCCATTACATAATCAACAGCATGAAAATATGGGCAGACACTACTAGATTTACTGGGACTAGCTGAACTGCACAGCTGAGTAACCGAATGCTATACTATGAAATTGCTGTGCCACAATTTCACAAGTATTTGTATAATTATAGGAACAACGTAGTACTATAATTTCCCAATATACTTCCACTAATGCACTATAAATGCGTGCAAGTATATAATTTAATATGCAAAACCGCAAAAATTAGATAGATAAATAATCCTAAAACGAGAGTCTTTGAGTTGGGTAGAATTTTCAATAGGAAATTTTATCACGTATAATTTTTTTAACCATGAACTGGCACAACGGCGTAATGAAAGTATATTTTTCATCTAACTGATTTTACTTTTGCCAACGTAAATCCGCAATCATACCATAGAATGGCTAATACATAGATTACATGATAATGTGCTTTCTTATTGATACATCCTTCAACTGTCCCTGGCATTCTCGGCATTACATAATCCAGAACAAGAAAATTAAGGTAACTTCAAAATAATATCAGTAGACAACAGAATCAAATAAGAGCCTATTTAATTGTCACTATAAGGGCTAAAATTTTCGACTCGTTTCATTATGAGTTATGTGAATGGTCAAGACACCCATTGCTGGTACTTCTCCTACGAAAAGAAACCCAATACGGTTTATCTTGTAACTTCACTAAACTCAAGTTGGAAAACCTAACGCGTGTGTACTTACTGAATTCAAGGCGTTTTTTAAAGGATAAGCTATTCTGCAGCTTCTTTACTCAGCATAGCGGGAAGAAGACATACAATTTAACAATTTTAACCCAATAGTCTTGGGAACACTTCTTCATTACCGGCAACTAGTTTGCTTGCAATAATTAATATTGAACGATACAATCCCTGGCATCCGCTCCATATCGAACAAAAGTCGTCCTGCCAATAGACCGCACGCGAATAGCTATGGCTATGCAATTTAGCAATAGTGATCTCTTGAACGCAGTGACAAAAAACTGGTTTGATTTACCTCTAGGACTTGAACAGATGCAAAATTTCTAACTATACGCAAAGCGTAATATTACATACATTCGGAAACGTCTTGGAGTAAAACCCTATTAGTGCAAAATCTGCACTCTGAGTAATAAGCTCCAAATGGTGTAGTTCGCAATACGCGCCTTATCTATTATTTAAAATGTTTTAAAGTGCATGATCTGGTGTAAATCACTATAAAAAGATACCCAAACCGCAAATAATAATCTGCGGGGAATGCTTCTAAAAAGTATCGCGAGCGATCTACAAAGACTGACTGTCCTTCACTTGAGCCGACACCAGGGTTGCACTAATAAACTAATACTTACAGCCTCCCACTGGTAAGCAACCGAACCAACAGCATCACCAACGGCAAAAATAATGCCACCAAGGCTATTGATCGTTAAAATTAGCAAACCGCCGGACCGATATCGTTTTTGTCTGTATAAATTGTCGTTGACCAAAAGTTGCTGCGGAAACGAAGCGAATCGAACCTATTCACCACAGTTGCAACCAGAGCCACAAGCAAATTCGGGCGAATCTACGGTTCGCGTAAGTCCAGTAAGTTCGCTTCAAGAATGAAGCTTGAAAATAAAGACCAGTAGAACGAGTTGTCGGCGTCACTCGAAAAGTGACTAGTACCTTTTTGCGAACCGTAGAAGTACGCCCTTAATCGCTCCTTCGAATTTGAACTGGATAACAATCAGCCGCTGTTTGCTCCCAACGAAAATGAACGACTCACACTCGTTGTTGGCAAAATAGACAACTATATATCTGAAAATATGTAGTTTGTGCTAGAGCTATTAAGAAACTGATAATATAAGGTACTTTAAGACTGTTTGTCATTTTTTTAAGATAAATATACCGAGTTACTATATGTTTGAGTGCTCTCATCGGGGTATGTGACATTGAGCAAAACAAAGTTTTAAGGTATAGGACGCGCCCGTTTACAAACTATAGGTCTCAAATTTCCCCAAATAAGAAGTTCGAAAAAGCAGCTGTAACAATAAATTTTTTGTTTGTTACTCGGGTCACACAAAATATATTGTTGCCGATAGATTTTTTAATTGATCGCGTTGTCGAGACATCTGATAGCAAGCTTGGTGTTAGTACTTCTATAATAAATTCCAGTTTAGAACCTCACAAAAATAGGCATGCGTAGTGAACTCTGTTAGCTGGACACATATCCATCTACTCTGACATTTTGTTTACTAAATCTTTCCAGCAGTTGCTGACAAAAAATGATTGAATAACCTAAGCTGGGCCTCAAAGTTTTTTAAAAAACCTATAAACCAAAGAAATTTCAAAGTTTTAATAGAGTTGCTTTTTCTGCCGACATCACCTATTAGTTTATAAAGTTTCTTACCCAGTAAACACTTTAGCATAGTTATCCCCGACCAGCAACAAGACGTCGTTATGTAAATGAGAGACTATAAAACGCTAAAAACATTTAATTCTAAAGGCACTGGTAGCGAAACTTTGACATTTGGAATCTAATACATAGAGGGCTACAATGTTCTTTTAGGTTTTGAAGGCAGATAAAGTTGTAAGAGCGATGACATTTACGCGAGATATTTCCAAATAAAGGTTTCCATGATTTTCAAATTAGCTCTCAAACAGCTGTCACGTAATATTTTCTAGATTGACTTTGCATTATTACCGTTTGGCTTCTTTCAAGGGAAGTGAAGAACTCATGTAAAAGCCTCAGTACGGCTGAGCGCAAATTTGCGACACTAACTCTGTATTCACTTTTCGCAGGAATAACTTTTATGCCAGACAACAATAAGCATCGGTTTCCTGCTGATACAATTTAAGTATAAAGGGAGTACAAAACTGGTCTGTTTAGGAATTAGACCTTAAACGGTTCTAAAAATTTAAAATCTCTAATATATGAAAACCAGACTCATACTAGAATATCCAGACTAGATTTTTGTATGCCAGCAAAAAATACTAAGTTCCTCGTCAAAACGGATTACTTCTAAAGACTTATATCAAGCGCTTCCTATCCACATTTCAACTATCAACTAGTTACATTAAATATTTTTGTTAACAATCTCAGATTTCAGCGTATGTATGAGGTTCATGAATTCGGAAATTTTTAAACCAACATTTATCAGGCTGTTGAAAGATTTATTTTTAAATTTAAAGAATTTCTTAATTTGAATATAGGATAATTCTTGAGCAACAGTTCTTGTATTTCTTAATGTTAACTTTAATAACCTACATTATTTTAAAAATTTTACTAAAGTAGTTAAAAGTTTCAAACTTCACGAAGTACTTGTGTGACCTTTTAGGAAGTAAATTAAATTAAACGTGCTAGGAATTTGCAGGTTAAATTTAAGTGTCTATTTCCTTTATTTCATCCGAGAGTTTATCATTATTGACAGTTGTACACCAGGCGCGTATTGATAGCGACGAAGGACGTTACTCCTGACGTGCAATAAGGTATACAAGTTAACGGAAAAACGAGCAGATAATAACGAACTACAAATGCATGCCGCGTTCCAAGCTCAGTTAATCCAATTCCTTACAATCTATGAGCTAGTAGCAAGTCCGAACTTGTCTGGCAGCGTTTCGCATAAAGCGGTGGAGTTCACCAAACCATAACAATCCGATATCCATACAAACTGTACCGTATAAAAAATTTTTTTATGAATATTACATCCATATATATTTTTCACAGGAAACCTACTTTGGCCGAAACATTTCAAGTCATAGAATTTTCATTCAAAAATATGTGGTATGAAATTTTACATTTAGAGAAGAAACGCAATTAGGTTGTGAAAATCGATTGAAACATTCACATTGCTCTGGAGAAACTCGACGTAAAATCTGTAAGCTACCGTTATTCTTGTATTTTCGAACAGCTGCAAGATACATATTCTGATTGAGAGTTTTTCCAGTCTTCCATGAGAAGTCTCTTGCTATGTAAACTTTATTGTGCAAGACAAGGCTCCTTGGAATTAACGTAGAAACGAACGGGTGCGGTGCGCATCGCCCGATTAGCAATAAATTAACTTACAGTTTGCAGCTGCCTGCCTTCTCAACACCGTAGATTACACAAATGCTGCAACCACGAAGATAATACTATGCAATATCCAAACGTGAAGCAGCAACATGCTATTGCTCTGGCACTAACACAACCAGCACTATCATTTCGACAGCCCAGGCACCGGAAATAAAGGAACGTTGGCTAACGCTTTAGCTTGTTCTGCAGCGAAATAACTTGCTTTCTATCGCAGAGCAGTTGCAATTGTTATGACCCATCGATGGAATTTTCGAACATTTCGCGACCTGTCAAATTTTCAATGTTAATAACCATATACTAATAAAATCAACAGAATCAAACTATAATATTAAAACAAAAAAAATTGCCGAAAACGAGCAGCACTTATAAAGTCATGACAACTAAGCAGGCTTTTAAATATTGATCTGTACGACAATCCCAAAAAGAAGTAATTATTCTATTCCAGAAAAGTCGTATTCTTCTGTATTTACAATGATCGCAGCTGCATTAAATGTCGTAAATGAAAAGAAAAAGAAAGTACGTGCAGTCGCACGCCGAGTGGCGCAGTAGATGGTCAACTGGTCAGGTAATGTTCGCCATGAGAAATGTGTGAATTTACAAACGAAAGGGTTAAAAACCAAAAATAATATCGCAAAATCACATTGAGAGTATATATGAACTTTCAAAGCAAATATATAAGGCAATTTGCACAACTGATAAGGCTGTTGTGTCGATAAGGTTTTCCGTTTCAGGCAGACTTTCGCGTTCAATGCGAAATTCTTTGGTGACTAATTTTCGCGATTAACCCCCGATTGTATAAAAAAGGGGATTAGGTAAAACAGAATGTTTCGAAGATTAGTATTGGTGACGTGTCTGGAATTCTTTTAATCTCAAAAGGAGATGTTATAACCGCTAAAGCATCAAACTAAGTTTAAATGCTACAGTGGTTGTTCGTTGAATGTGGATCCCGGTAATTTTACAGCATATCCACGAACACAGTTTGAAATTTCCCATAAAAAGTTAGGATTTCACGACCCACGGGAATCACGCGTTGCCATTATCACTTCAGCTTCCATAATTTTTATATTATAGAATTTGTAATAATGCATAGTATCAAAGCTTTTTCAACAAAGCGATGGTAATTGAAAAATTCCTAATCTCTATGCAGTATGCCTTTAAGACGTATTTATTTATTATTGAGTGAACTTTGTGCGACTTTGCTCATAAAAGTGTATTAAAAAGTCAATCATAAGTCAATAGAAACTAAAAGTTTTACCTAATTATATGTCAAATATAATAGGAGTAACGGTTACATTGCATTTTGAGGTTGAGGGCCCATGCAAAAAATCCTATACTCCAAATTTGACCTGCAATTAAGTGGATATTTTAATATCTCAATTCCCAAAAAAACGACGAATTTAACTTCAATATTTCATGCTCGGGTTAAATTAAGAAGCTTCAACAGCAAGCATTTATATGATAAACAGCCTTCAATTATACCTACGTTGCGACCTGGCTTAATGCAGATTTTGTACAGCATTACTAATATAAAACTATGGTAACCCTGCGACTAAGATTTAAACCTAAGCAATAAACTTTCCGCGACGACCAACTAAGAATACATCGGGGGTTCAAGTCATGCCGTTAGCAGAAATAGAGCCCATACATTGCTGAAGACTAAACAGCCCACTAAATAGAACGAAGAGTAAATGTACCTGCCGCACAACGAACAAATAGATTCTCATAGTATATGGCGGCGTAAAATACAGATCTCAAGAACACTCGCCGAAATGTCACCAGACCTCTCGACATTTAATTTTGCTCTGAAAGCCACACAGCCTAGCGAATCTAAAATTCTTAGAAGCCAGAACATTTGCTAATTTTAATTACCGCCACTATCTGGCATATGCAAGATTTAAAAAAACAAATAAAACACCTAACAGCTTTACATCGGCGCTATAGAGTTTTATTATTTCTACGCCAACCACTGCTACGCTTAAACAACATTGCAGCAAATTAGTAAAACAAAAATCTTTTCTAAGTATGCACCAGAAGCAACACATGGAATGTAGATATTTGCGGCCATGAACTCGGACTTCCTCAGACAAAAGAACCTTAGATATACGTACCCTTTAGTTTTCGTGATTTGGCCATTGCTTGACATAATTCGACGACAGCTGCGCAATTGTACGAGCACTAAAACGGATGCATGTGGTAGAATAACTTATGGGCTTGTCAACATTTTGTAGAAGGTATATTTACACGGAATTTACAGCTACAGTATCTCAGGGACCACATGCATCACAAAAATACTACCCTAGCGACTCACTGACGCTGCAGTTTAAATGAAGAAGAATGGATAGAATAAATGAAAAAATTAAAATGAAGCTTTAAACGTGGACTGTACAAGGAGTGTGGCTGGTTCGACAGTTGGGCTGAAAAACTAAAATGTTCGAAATTCGATCGTAACACAAATGAACACAATTTCCATCCCAGTTATGGTGCCAATGTGTACAACAAATAGGGATGGTGCACCAGATCCCAAAATATAAATTATTCATTTTTGAATATAACTTCGATTATGACGAAGTCACCGCTAACCCAAGACGTGGTAGTGGGACTATTGATTCCCGATCACTTTATTTCCGTCTTGGTCTTGGTACGCATCCAAGTGCTAGTGTGTCTCATGCGTCAAAAAATGCAACTCGACTCATACAGACATGGTCACAATGATTATCGTAATCATTATTGCAATTCAGGCGCAAATTGACAACTGGTAAAACAATCTTTGTTCAGCTGGAACGAAAGCCCGATCGATGTTGACGCACACAAACAAAGCGCAGACAAAGGCGATCAGTACCAACAATTGACGGATCAAAATGCCTCGCAGGCTGAAGAAAACATAAGGAGTCGCCAACTATATGCTTCGTTAAATCTTAACGCCGTTGCTAATTTTACAAGTGCACGGCAATAACAACAAATTACTAAGCTCGTTTCATCTAATACTGTCCAGGGGTTTACCGGTGATATCACAAGGTAATCCATGAATTAGTGTAATGTACACGGTGTCCACGACACCATTACTTGTGCTGAATAGTATAGCCTTCCGACTACCATGCGCTATGGTATGGTCGTGATCGCACAGTGACAAATCTTCCACATGTCGGGCGTTTCATAATCTAATCGCCGCCTAAGAACGTGACAAGCCAGATGCACTCTGACAGTTTGAATTTTGCTGAGAGGATAAGAAGATCGGCTTAAATTACTTGCAAATCCTTTAAACAAAATACAAAAAATCAGGCAATAACGAGCCCGTAAGCATAAATTGCTCGACTGTGTGTTTGGCGTAGTATTGTAAGGGTATCTACTAAAATCAACATACACAACTGGTCTTCGAAGCGACATCCGAAACCGACTGCCAGTTGCCAAAGACGACATGTGCGACACGTTTGCTGACTCAACTATTGCGATCGATTGGCTCAACGAACAAATGAAACGGGCTTCAAGCGGGCACGTACAAAATCAGAGCCCTCGTTATAATTGCTACAGGGAAGGCCAGGGTCTCAGAAATAACAGGAGCCAGGGTTCCTCAAGGTGTCAACCCGGTGGTTTATATCCTTGGTTCAAAAACCCAGGGTCTGTAAAGCTGCCGACACTGGCGTATTTAAGGGATGCATTTAGCCATTTTTAACTCTAAAAAATATCAAAGGTTCTCCTTGCTATTGACAATTCCATCTGACAATATGTGTAACATAAAAGTCTTTTTATACCGCCACTAAATAGTATGACTCGAACATACTTTGCCCCTCCATCTCCAAATGAAAATTCAACATAGGCCAATAGCAGCCGATATTCCATTCTTAGGAGGCTTTTGAAAAATCGGTTGCAGTCTTGGTCAATATGCACAAGATCAATTCAACAATTTAGGCCGCTGCGGCGCAAGTTTCCCAGGCAAAAGGGGTGCACACTAATCCAATGCGCACAGATTAGGCAGCAACATCAGGCGGTGCCCACCCCGCCGACAGCAAACGCTCATAGCAACATCGGCGAACAATTAAATTCACCGCAACGGCTTACACACCGTCCGGTAAAGAACTGTCGACCCAACATCCATCGGGTTAAACCACATTGGATACAAGGCAGCGAGTAATGTCGCATAGGGATGGCGTCTGCCAGGCACGGTATCAACTGGGTACGCTCAATTCTGCGAGGTGGACAAGTTGGAGTTAGTCGAAACGCGCAAAAAGCAGCGTTTCTGGAACAAGTCGTTAGTCAATTCAAACACGTGGATTCGGTTGAGCTGCCAACGGATGTGTTGTTGGATACTACCAATACCGACGAATTCGGTAGGACATTAGCCAATGTTCTATTTAATTATCGTGATGTCTTTGCAATGGGCCAAGACAGATATCGTCGTTAATGCTCCAGTGGAACACCGAATTGAAACAATAGTTTAAAAGCCGATTCAACTGCCCCCGCACAACCTTTCTATGGTATGACCGATATATCACACCACGTGCAAGAGATGCTCGATTAAAGCATTATTCGTCGTTCATTTAGACCATAGCACTGCAGGTCTTGCTAACAAAAAGGTTGAATAAGCAGTGCGGGTCCGATTCTAAGAAAGGTAGTCCCGTACCATAGCCCATAAGAACAGTTACGGTTATATATATTATGCAGTACAATGTAGGGTATGCGACGGTTTATTTTCTATTTACTTCTTAATAAAAGAGTTACACACGCATTTACGTATTTATTATAGATAAATCATAAGCGGTCAAGGTCCGGCTGCTTAGGGGAGTAGATGATCTCGGTGTGGAAGCGTGCGCAAGGGAAGGTAACCTAAAATAATCTTAGTATTCGCTAGATTTTCCCTTAATTCTACGCCATTATCTTTCGCGTTCTATTAAAATTTTTTTGCAATTTTGGTCTTCATCGGCGCGAAGGGTGGCGTGGTTGCTACGGAGTTTCTGTAGGGAGGGTAAATGTGGCTTAGGGGGATATTTCTTACCCAAACGGCCGTATGGACATATATGTAGACATTTAGCATTTGTACGCTAAGTAGTAATACATAAGGGCAAAAAGATTGTAAGAAAAATATTAATAGAAAGCTAGTTTATGCTATATATAAATATTTTAGTCATATCGTATATATATATACGTTGTGGAAGTCTTTAAAATGAGAGTTGGATTGAGTTTTTGCATTTCAGCACGAATTTATTACAAGCGCTTTAAATGCTGTACGTAATAAACAAAGCAACCCACAGAAATTTACACGAAATTCTGTGTTGCTCACAAGCTTTTCTTTCGAGTACGCGGCGTTGTCGTACCGTTTTGTTTTACTTTACGTTCGTTCCACGTTACTTTTTTTTCTGTGTATTACGTGGAGCACACTTGGTATTGATTGATCCAATTCAGTTCTCTTTATTTATTGTTTCCGTTCTTTTCATTTAGCTTTGTAATTATGTTTATCATAAAATTAATGACAAATTCTTTTTGAATACATCATACTTTTAGTCAGTCATATATTATGCACTGATTTTATAGTATGTTTTTACAAAACTATTTTAACAGAAGCTAATCTTGCGGACTAATAGGTGCTTTGAGCAATATAAATTTGGAAACTTTAAGTTTGAAGGTTGGACTATGTACGCTTAATGAATATATAAAGTTTTAACCCCTTTATGTCTTGAATTAATTTGTGTTTGTACTATCGACGAATAATAATTGGTGGCTACAAGGTATCGAACGCCGAAAGCTCAGCTGAAGGTCAAGCATACTAGACATTGTGTTATTTTTGGAGCTGTTACTCGGATCTTTAAAGCTCCTTGCAAAAGTGAGCAACCAATAACACGCGCATATGATGCAGTATTCACTCTAATCAGCTAGTTAGCCAAACGTAATTAGGTGTCAACAACAACAGCAATTAATGGGCTCAGCATTTTGTATACTAAATTTTGATTAACGTTACGTGATTGATGCAATGAACCCTTCAACTGCTTCCGATGACATTGCTTTCCACTATCCAATGTAAGCTGCACGCGCGGACTGCAGGTTTCCATTGTTGACTGTAGACTATGCCAGCGGCACCCGTTTTTATTTGTTTGATGGGCTGTAGATAACCAACGAATGTACTGGGTATGAAAAATACATGACAAATTTTGACATACATATTCATCTTTTTGGTTTATATGTATTCGGTTTTAACACTTTGTAAGCTTTAAATATACATAGGTGTCCCAAACATAATTCAGATAAATATAAGGATTTTGTAACTGTATATTTATAAGTGATATGTTACTGTATAATGCTGCCGAAGTACCAGTACACTCGTCTCGCCTAACTATGTGTATATACCATTTGCGTGTTATTTGGTTACCTTAGAGGTGCGAACATATCGAAATTTTCATTTCCAGGCCGTGGTTCTAAAATTTTTATACTAGTACACATATCCAGTCTGTGCCTTTACTACAAATTTTTTAGCACCGCGATTATATTAAAGTGTCCGGCTCATATTTTAGGGTTTTATGTTACTATTATAGTTGAGTAGAGGTTTACATATCTAATGTAGCTTTAGGACCCAAATTCTGCATCTTTTGAGCAATCTGTTGTATAATAATAATGTGAGGTCAATTCAGTTACTGTTAACAGTCTTAATAGAGTGAAATGTTTAGCTTATAAATGATTTATATAATTAGATTACTAAAGTATTACACATGTGCAGTAGATACTGAATTTTATTGTATTGTAATGTGGCAATGTATGAATACTCATAATTTACAAACATTATATCATGCAATGCCGATTAAGGAATATATCATGCAATCTTTGACAATCATGAGTTGGTGCCAGTAATTTAGCGCGGGTCTATATGATCGCAGAAGCTTTATGCAAACCACTTTGTTCTCTAAGAGTAGTTCCTTGGCTTCTTAAACAACCTCGCAAATCGATTGAATCACCCCCCCCCAAGCGATCACGGGTTTTAGATTTCAGAATATATAGCTTCGAAGTTTTTGCTACCAAACTATTTGTTTCTTACCGAATATAATGTAGGTTATGGTGTTGCTTTCATGATATTATGGTCATGGTTGTGGTATATGCCACCGCAACACTTGGATCACATCTGTTTTCTTGTTATCATGATTTATGGGTGATAACACGAAGATTCAAGCTAAGTTTGAGATAAAAATCGGCATTATTTAATCTCTGTTTGTGAAAGAACAGATATTAGAACCAAAACTATTTGTCGGTATGCGCCAATATTTAAATGCATAGAATGTAAAAAAAATAGAAAATATGTGAATCCTTTGTTGAGTTATGATCACTGTTGTATAAAACTACGTTGTTGTGTCGTATTCACACAACATGGTTTATTCATGTTGCCGCAGAATAATTTTATTGATCTATGTCGTTGAATGAAAAACATATTTTAGCGCTTTTATTAGACTTTGAAGCATTCTTGAAAATGAGAATAGGCTCATGTAATAAACGTTTAAGTGCCCGTTATACAAAGATTCTTGCTTTTCAAATACAAAAAATAAAATAAACAGGTAATAAAAAATTAATTATAAAAATAAAATATAAAAATCCTAAACTGATAATAAATACGTACAATAATGGCTACATATTACTTGCTGCGGAACCCTAGCAAATCCACATAGGCGTGATGAAGGGCTTATACATAGGCGATGGTCATAAATCGGCATGTGTCGAATTTTTGTCTAAACTAACATTATAAGATGTTAATTTGGAAATAGAAATTCCTTGGATTTGTTCAAAAATCCAGGTCAAAAAAATTCAGGAAACAAACGGGGTATACGAATTTTGTCAAACCACATAATTTTTATGGTAATTAGCTGGTAGAATATATTTACAGCCTTTTAACAAACAATAAACGCGTAACTGATAATTTGCAACAATTAGGCCACACTTTGAGTCATGACCAAATACCCGATTAAACAACCTGCATATGCGAATAGGAATGACATTTTTATTCAATAAAACCCAGAATTGGACAATTATAATTAAAATTATAATTGGAATCTCCTAAATTTTGAAGCAAACGAATCCTTAAAATTCAGAATTTGCAATCAATATAAAAACGAGTAGTATTCGCTAAACATATTTGGGATGTAATTTACAAAGATACTCGCACGATCAATAAATAGAAGCCATGTTCTCTAATTGGACTTATGGGATTAGATTGCAGTAATGGGATGTATCCCACCGGTTAATAAAAGACGGAACTATAGCGTTATCAAGTGTGTCGTTGCTTTTAAAACGAGAAAACCTAAATACAGCAAACATAAAGCGTCACATTTTATGTAGCTCCAAATTTCAACTGGAAACAGGGACTTATATTAATATAATTCCGGATTCACACTTGAAATTACTCTGCGTTGAGTTAAGGCTGTGTTTCAGATATAAGTTATTTAATAGCGAAAGTGCATAACATTCTTTTTAAATTTGTTATACTCGTAATTTCGTCGACATTGTGAAAAGCTGCAGCTCGTCACCTAGATTTTTGATGATACATATGAGCTCTAAGGTTGTCGCAATTTTAGGTTTTGTTACAGCTTTCTTTGTTTTTTGTTTTCGTTCGGCAATCGTCATCATATAAATGCTAATGACTATTTGACAATGTCACGAGCCTCAAAGGTTAAAATAAAAAAATTGCTGCCCTATTGATTTCTTAACCTTTAAAGAGAAGGGCCTTTATAAAGAGAGATGTTTTCGTGAAAGCATTTTATATAAAAAATAAATAACCGAAAATTTTCGGAATTTTTTGTCGCAGATGTTGATTTTAATCGCAAAAAATGCTTTTTTACCTGGACGTCACTGTAATCGATGCAGATCGAGTATTTAAGCTTTTGCTTTCAGATTTTTAGTGCCTTAGCAGCACCTCTATTGCGCCTTGGAACAAAATTACATTGGGAATTAGCAGCTAGGATGGTTTGAAAGATGACGCATGAACTCGCAACGTCGCAAATCCGTATTAGAACTATCGTACCCAATTGCAGGACCGCTGAGTTTGAATATGCTACAGAATGTGGATATGTGTATTAGCCGATATATATAAGCTTATGTTGGGTGGGCTTTTTCCAGAGGGAATAGGAATGTCAAGGCAACTATGTGTAATATATGGCCAAATTCACTTGTTCATTAAACAATTTACAAAGTGTTTATTAAGGGTAGATAGGTTTGGAAGTTTCCGACTTTTTATGTGTAAAAGACCTACAATGGCAAGGTAAAATAGTTTTCATTATAGATCAAAAATGTTAGTACTAGTGCTAATGCTAACAAATATCAAATCATCCAATTCTGCGTCAAAATGTCTTCCCATCCGCTTCAATGTGGTTGAGGTATTTTTGAATAACGTAATCGCTGTATTACTAGTAACTTTCTGACTTGGTTTATTCTTAGGCTATAATGTTTAGGGATACAGGACAATGTATTTCGTGCATCACTTCAAGACGGGCGCACAAATTGATATATATATTTCGTACATACTTCTGCAGTTTATTTGAATTCTTCTGAATTACTTAACTCACAAGCTAAAACAATATAGTTTAACCAAGAGTGCATTATGGAAGAGTATGACACTTCTCTGCACTCACATATAAACCCGTATTTGATGATACGGGCGTTTTCGGCCTAACAGTAACACCCCCAGTTTCTGTGGGAGGGGTAGTTCGGACACCCCAGTTTTTTTCTTTTTTTTTTGGGGGGGGGGGGGGGTCGGGCGCTCCCCAATTTCTGAGGGGGTCGGTTTATTAGCAGTTGCTTATAACCCGTCCCCCCCTCCCCAAAAAAATTGGGGAGGGGGCGGTCAGGACGAAAACGCCAGTATCAAAAAATACGGGTTTATATGTGAGTGCAAGGAAGTGTCATACTCTTCCCTAATGCACTCTTGGTTTAACTGATGAATATAATCGGAAATAATAATGGGGTAACTATTGCAAAGTGTTTCCAATAAAATGGCTAAAATTAAAGCCGTTTTGATTTTAAAATGAAATTCGACCGGCTTATAGTTTTAACTATTAAAAACGAGTCGATTTAAGCCATGCACAAGCTAATTAAATTGGCTGCGGCTGAGCTAGCTTTGCCCAAATTAATTTGACGCTGAGATGTTTTAAATTAGGCTTGTTGTATTACCAGGTATGGTTATTACCTAAAATTGCGCTGAAAAATGAAAAATATATTGTATTAGTTGTATTTTAATGTTTTCTGCGGAGTTTACGTTATAAAGGACCCCAATGTAGAAGGTTTGCCCCCCTGGGTGTCTTTGCCACCCTCCATTATATGGTGTCTTGCACGCCATAGTGTTTGCCGTGGTATTTTAAGATAGTATATATAGGTAGCGTACTGTCGATAATGGCATAGTGTAAACTACATCATAGAATTAAAAAATATATGTTGTTAAATACACCATGCTGTGCTTTACATACTTTATGTATTGTGTTTATGTATTTATGCAATGACACCATCTGTAAAAAACAATAGGCACATCTAGACGTCATAGTTAAATTGATGCTGTCCTAAACACCAGCTGTTTTACTATATAGTATAGGCATATACTGTATACTATTGAAATGTATGGTGTAGACTATTGGAGGACAAAACTTCCACATGGGGGTGTTTTATAACGTAAATGTCGCATTAATGTCTTTTTGAATGAAATTGTGAGAACCTATCCTATTTTGTCAACCTGACGTTAGCCTCGATTTGAAACAAAATATTTGGCGGCACTTTAAATTGGGACCAAACTGATTGGGAATAGCTGAATCAAAACCAGTGAGCGAAGCTCATTTATATCGAACACCACAAATTTGACAGCCCAAAGTAAAAGAGCTTTTAATTTTAATAACGCATCTGGCAGTAGTTCTCGCATATAATGCAGAGTGAGACTTGTGGGCTGAGCTGTATTTACGGAAGCGCAGTGCCGATTTTCATTAATGCGCGAGCAAACTTAAGTTGACCCCGCCAACCATCCTATTTTGTATTTTGGTATAGAGTTCGTTACGAAACGCTTTTTGGTCAATTGAAATTGCTCGCGAACACAGCGATCGCGATTGAAATCTAACTATTTTGTGGTCGCGAAAATTGAAGTAAAATTACCCAAATTTTTGAGAACGAAATTGTGTCGATTTGATTGAGACGTCACTTTTGCATTAAATTTGTTCGCGAACTCTGAATAACCCAAATTTAAATGATAATGCATTAGGGAACAGATTTTCTGCAAACTGAAATCGCCGAAATTCTGTTCGAACACAAGGTCAAACTTCTGGCGCTTGAATTTGATTTACCAATTTCTGGTTAGCGAAAAACCGAATGAAACTAAGCCTGTTTTCCGTAACAAGGGTTTGGGATTCGATATCAGTAATGACAAAACAGGATGGTTGGCGGGGTCACCTTAAGTTTACTCACGCATAACATCTACAATATATTTCAGTAACATTCTATTCCAAATATATCAGATTAACTACTCAGTTGACCCTACTGTTTTGAGGGTCGATGTATCGAGCTACAGAATGCCTTTATAACAATTGGTCTTAGCAAATATCGTGGCACAGAGAACTTCAAAAATCTCGATAGCTTAATAAACATTATTTGACTTTATTCCGCTTTCATTTTCAGGGGTGGAACACAAGTGTCCTATTCCTGCTAAACTAAATGGATGTCGGTTACTCAGCCGCCTCAGCGCATCATCTATAGTTTTCATTTACAAAAGCAAAACAAATGATGGGTACAATACATTGCTGTGAATAAATCAACAGCCGATATGGTATTTAACTTAACAGATAAAACTTGAGAATCAATCAATTTTTCTCGTTGTCCTGCGAAATATTGTCGCATAAAACACCGAAACATGGATTGGGGTATATTGCTTCAATTTGAAAAATAAACTTATATAATCAAACTCTTTGCTATGGGTAAAGTTTCCTTGCGCTTCTCCATAAGTTATATAGTATCAAGACGTGGAATACGTTTGTCAACTTTTATAAAAAATCGGAAATACAGTTTCGGAATCTGTTCAAAATCTTAACACATTTCTCATTGTTTTTGCCTTTTCGCGTATAAATCTGACACACTATTCAAAACTTTGAAGGATGTTGGTTTTAGTAATATTTTTGCGACGACACACGACGAAATTATGTTGATGTTAAGAGGATCAGATTAGCGAAAAAGGCAAAAAGTTAAGAAAAGTTAGTTCTGCTCATATTTTTAACAGATTCAGTTCGCATTCTGTATCCTGCATTTTGAGTCCAAAATGGTAACTTGTGAAAACACTTTAAATGAAAATTGCATGTTACTGAAGTAAGAATGATACCGCTTTTCAAACTCTCCTTGACATGATTATTTCCGAACCATATTCGGTCCGGTCTGTACGGCTCTTTATGAACCATGTTCGATTCCGCTCGGCTTGGCTATTGATCCCGCAAGAAAGGCTTGATTAGACTTTTAAAGATAAGAAACATTGAGGGTATCAATTGTTTTTAGAGATTCTTGGAATTCTTCTTTTCTGATGTTTGCTGGGATCATATTTACTGCCTTAGAAAAGTAACTTTTAACAGCCGAGCCCAATTTTTAGGTTATGGTAAGTTTGTATACTTCCGAAAGTCCGTTCGGCTCGGCTTTCACAATATAATTTAAGATCGACTTCTCTTGATTCTTCACACAATATGGCAGGCTCAGCTTCTTTTTTTAGAGCCGAGGTAAGCCTAGAGCTTTAATGCTGGCTTCTATTATACGCGTTTTATTATTGTTTGGTAATATGCGAATTACAAAATTTTCTCGTTAGAATATCTGATACATCATTATTATCATAATGTAGTCTTGAAGTCTTCTTGACAGAATAATTTGTATATATTGTGCCTAAATATTATATATATTGTACAAGTATAAATCGTTCAAAGCTCAGTGACGATGAAAAATCCAGTTAAACTACCGAAAAAACAAGATATGCCTAAAGAACGATCAATCGGGTTGCCGCCAGCGTTACCGGCTTCGAATGGCGATACAGCGGCAGGAATTGAACCGCAACAATTTGGTACAAATACGCCAAAACTGAGCCGAAAAGTAAAACACAAATTTGGAACAAATACCGTAGTAATGGAGCCTGAAAAGACAGGAAATGTACTTCTGTGGGATTGGCCACTACAGCATGGTGACGGTGTGGTTATTGTTACAGATACGGATGAAAAGTTTGAAGTCGGTCTAAATGTGAATCTATTTCAGCCTCGTGAAGTCGAAGTGAGTCTATTTTGTGTTATTGATATATGCCGGATGAACTTTGGGGTTCAGCAATATCAATAGGGCATTCAGAAATGTTATCTGCAATCAGAATACGATGCTTTATAATCTACTGTGACTGTTAGGAGTATTAAATCATCCGAATTTCAGCCGTTAGTGCTATTTTTATAGAGATAATACAAAAATTTTTGCTAATTGTTTTCCCACAAACATTGAAAATTGGAAAATTATTCCACTATGAAAAACGCGAAGGACACCTCTCCAACTTCTCAGTCAGTTTGCGCATGAGTTGAATATACGCAAATATTGGTAATGATAAGAATAATGATATGAATATTGATTCATCAGGTATAAATTGGTGCTGAATTTAACAGTATTGGAACTGCGATGCAGTCTGCTGTTCAAACACCACCTTACGCTGGCCTGTTTCCAACTAAACCATAGGCATATTATTAGACAAAAATTTAACCTCGTATAAAATTTTTCGTAATTTTTTCATATTTGAATATAGTCACATTAAACCAAATGGAGACATTATGAAAGTCGATATTGACAGCCTAACATATGGAACAATAAACTTTTCTGTAACCAAAAGCTTGTAGAACGTTTCGCTGTATTGCTTTGTTTATCTTATTATAACAAGAGATGATAAATTTTACTGTATATACTAAGCGCCTCGATAATTCCCAACTATCACGAAAACGGAACTTTAATGGGCTGTTGAATATATCAGCTTTATACCTGCTTTGAAGTCGGTTAGAGATAGTTCAGTTTAGCAGATCGCCTGTATGCGCATACAAAAGTAGGAGGTTGCGGATTTGAATCCTATCCTAGCCCAACTTTTGAGAATCCTGATTTCACTTACTTTCATCATCATGCTTCTATCGCTTGGCCCGACTGAAAAACTGTTACCTAAAAGATATTTAAAAAAGGAAAAGGCAAAACAAAAAGAAAAGGCACAATTTGAATTTACAAAAATTGTGTATTTTTAGAATTTAGTCGCTAAGGCACGGCGGCAGTTGGAAATAGGTGTAATCGTAAACTTACCACCCACTTGAATTGGACTGAAGTCGGTGAAAATCTTGAACAGATACACGAGTCTAAAACTATAACTCGACGCTGATGTATGGTATTTCCTACAGACGCTACGTTAAAGCACCGTAGCTGTTCCAATAAAAGCGCTTTGGTAACTGGCAAACGGTAGTAAAGTTTGCGTTACATGCATCCTTAACAGATCGAGTGTATCATGTATTCATTTTAGACATTTGTAAACTTGATAATTTCGCTTTTCACGTGATTGATTGCAAAAATACTTCTGGCTTCTACTGTAGTCGGGCTTATAAAACGCTCTATTTTGACCGCCAAAATACTACGCTATAAAACTTAAACTTGCAATAAAAATTTTGACGAAAAGTGAAAACAATGTTGAAAGCTTTTTCTGTATGCATAATTAGGTTTGTTAAAAAGCTATGTTTGTGAAATACCTGCGTTTTATTGCTATTCCCCGCGAACGTTAGTAATAATGTTCACGTTATATTTGTTCAAAGGTCAAAGTTTGCGGTAACGAGCTGGTTATTCATTGTCGGCAACAAGTAAAACCTGACGACGTGAACGATCGTCGAATTCCGCGAGAAATAATGCGAAACTATCAGTTGCCTGATGATATCGATTTCACTTCGCTCAAGTCTTTTTTAACTGTTGCCGGTTTTCTTATGGTAACGGCGAAGAAGATTAAAAAAATTGACGATTGAGTGCAATATATATTTCTTATGTGTTTTTAACTATATTACTTGAGTTTAAACATCAGCTCCGGCCGAACATTACACGTAATACTGCAACTTATTATAAAACTTAGTTTTGGCGTAAACGTGGGTTCACACGTCAAACTTTTAGCTCAACATTTGGTCAAAGCTTGAACAAAAACTGATAGCATTTTTCCTAATTTTCACGACCTTTGCTGTTTGAACTGCGTTCAAACCTTATTCAAAACATATGTTAAAATTTAAACAAAATATTCCAAAAATTGTCATTTAAATTTTGCCGCAGTTTTCCATTAATTATGAGGCCAAATTTTAACTGGGAGTAAAAATTTTGAGCTAAGAAGTTGCGCTCACCAATACGTCGATGTCTACTGCGTGTGGGTCATTTTAATTTGAAGCCGAGTAATACAAGAACAGATAAGCACGAAAACATTTGATAATGGAGATATAGGTGCAAGCAAAATCATTATATTATTAGGATATAAATGTTGTTCGATTATATACCTTAAGTTCTCGCAAATATTATATCCAGGAAAATTGAGTGAAGAAAATAAATTTATGAAATCAAAATGCTCTCGTTACACCATATTGAGCAAACCGCGTCGACATTAAGGCCAATCGAGCTATAACTTTGTTAGTACTCCAACCTTAATTAAGTGGTAAATGGATGCTTTTGTGTCACAATTTTTTAAAATTAAGAATTTTCATAAAAAAATTGATTACTCAGATTTTCTTTGTCATTATTATATGTTATTATCGTGTAGATCATGGAATTTCAAAATTATATGTGTATATATTGTAACAAGTGTAGCATGAATGAGGTACGCGGATTGTACTGCGTTGTGTACCAACCGAGTACAGGACATTATCACCATAAAGAACTTAAATAGAGGCTTCTCACAAAATATTCTGCAAATTACCTTGAAGAAAGCAGTATCTTATTCAAGATTTCACTGTTCAACGATGCTCGAATGCTAATGAGTTCAGGGTTAATCCATGGACAGTTGCAAACATAGCGATATCAAACAACAACACCAAATGGACTTTCTTCTGGTAGCCTAAAAATTTTCCAACACAGCTGATGAAATTTAACAAAAAATCGCGATTGCGCCAAACTGTAGGAAAGAGATTTGAGCAACATAAAAATGACTATTAACACATGGAAACATTATACAGCTGAATGCAGAGTGATATTGTTTAAGCACTCATATAAATTTCATATCGCCGTATTACGCCAATGTATAGTAGAAGTAAATGTAGTAGAAGCTTAAAAACCAAATGTCTATATCACTTTAAATAACTGACATACCAACGGAGTTTACGCTAGATAATAAACGCAAGCTTTCCTGTCGAAAGGTCACGTTTGTAATGGTATTGTTACCGAGAGTCAAGATTCTATTTTCCTTTGCAGAAATATGGCACAGCAGCTTATGATGTTCACTGTTTATGCGGGTATACAAGTCTAAATACTTGGAATGATAAAGACTATATTGACTGTTAGATTAGTTGGAAAAGCTATGAATAACGTGTAGTTTTTAGACTGTCGTATCATGCAACGCATAAACACGTAATAATGTCACAGCGGTAAATGCTGTACTAAAAAGGCAGTGGGTCGAATATTTTGAAATAAATATACAAAACAGAAACAGCTTTATGCAACGCTCGAACTCAAGGTTGTATAATAGCAAAACCGATGCCTGTTACCATATCAGTGATCAGTTGTGTTATTTCTCGAATATAAACGCTAATTTTTATTTGCAGTGTGCTGTTTTGGGATGGATGTAAAGCTAGTTTGATATAAGTTCTGCGAATTTAAAGTTACATTTCAAACTTTCGCCAACGTTGTGCGTATGAAAATTGTTTGCTTTATGCCATTGGAAAATGACCCGGCTTTCACCGGTTTGCTCATGAACCAATGCCTTATCAATTTTGAAAAAAAATAATATGGTGAAGGTGCAGAAACCAACCCAACTTTTGGCTTAAATTTAGCTTATACTACAGCCAAATTTTATATTTGCTAAAAATGGTTACGAAAAACCAACCGCAAAAAACAAATGAAACATACGAAATCAAAATAGACAGCAGTTGAGCAAAAGTCAGAGCAGGGTTTAGAACGTCCGCAAATGCGACATATCAAGCATGACACCATTTCGTGAACCAACGCAATTCTATGCGTAAGTTATAGATGCCACATAAAAGTGGATTATAATATGATGAGTGTAATAATTTGATATCATTACCGCTGCTGTACTACGCTGTGTTATAGAAGATTGTTTGATATGAATGTATAAACGAAAAGTTACATCAACGAAAAATCTGTGTCGATCTATGTATGATTTAAGTAAAATTTCACAACGATAAGTTGTATTGGAGTATCCCATTAGTGTCGCATGGCAGATCGATCGCCGCTTTTGCAGGTCGATTCGACAACAGGTCCAAGACTAAAAATTCGATCCGTTACACATGTAGCTTAGATGAATGTTAGCTCTTAAGAACGTACTAATTCTCTGGCTCACGAAATGTTACATGTCGCTGTTGCGACCTTCACTTAAGAAGCAAAAATAGCTTTCGCAGTGATACATAATCCGAAAACAAAGTCACAGCTTGACGGTTGTGATAAAAATATTTGTTGGCTGTTTCTCAATAAAACTTGTACTTATCGGATTTTTCTCTTATCAAATCGATCTTACTCAACCATTGCCGTCAGCGTAGAACCAAACCATATTGGTTTTTTCTCGGGTGTATTTGTAAAAGATAAGTTTATAGAGCCCTAAGTCTAGATAATAAAGAAATATATATAATACATAAATTTTTACGCAACGGGTCTGCAACCAGATATTTCTTAAGGGAATGCGTAATATACACCTGGTTTACACCATGCTTGCTGCAGTCCAACGTTGCCACTGTAATATTCCGCATAAATTTGAAACTTTCTGTACGGAATTCCCAACTACCGTCGGCAATAGGGCCTTGTATCATTTAATTAAGGTTACATAGCTAGTGCAAATGCTTGCATATATACTTTATATGATAAACTAAACAACGTATAGTCGCATTGGGGTGGTAACGATTCATAATGTCTATCCTGATGTGTTCTATCGACTTCGATGTAGATGTGCTTAAACCTACACCGCGTCTTATTTTGAGATCTTTTTTGGCCATTTTACTTTATGTGACCTTTATAATATTATTTGCAACATGTGTATCTGTGGAATGGGCTAACCAAATGCAATGAAGTTACTTTTAAATGGTAATTAGATTATGAGTGTACGTAACTGTGGATTTGACTAACTAGCTTCCTTTCGTGAACGATAATTGATGAATCATCACTCAAAATTGACATCTGTGAACACTTTGATTAGAATTTTGTTTATCGCTCGAAGAGAATTGCAGGTAGGGTGAAATCTCTCATTTATAATATCACAAGACATCTGAAGACCTTACCTAGTATTATGTTCAATACTTTTTTCAAATGGGTGCAGTATCCCAGTTACGCGGCCAATTTATTTCTTTCAGCAAATTTTAGTTCTTTTACGGCCGCACATAGTCGTTTATACCTGAATTGATATAAATTTTTGTTTATGTTACCACAAATCTAGCGATACACTAAAATCTAGCAATAAGCTTATGCACATCGTTGAATACACATCACTAAACTGGAGTGATTGTGTTGCAGGATTTTATTTAAATCTAAACTTGAAGTTTGCACCGAGGTTTTAAAAAGTAAGTTATTATTTTTGACATACTGCACCTGTCTCAAGATCGTAAACAGAAGCCGACATGTTGTCCAGCACTGACCTGTCATTCGTTATTCAGTAACAAAAATCAGTAAAAAGTTAAGTGAAAATGTCTCAGCGACGATGACTATATTTTCCACAATTATTCTTGCTGCATATTAAGTACAATAAAACTGAAGTGATCAATATGTTAATAGTTGCTGCTAGTTTTCGTGAACTAATGACTGGCAACATTAATTTTGACATTAATGTGTTTAATCTAAACTTATCGCTCAATGATTATGTGGTATGTCGACGAATATGCGCGTTGTTTTCAAGTATTAAAATAGTTACCCCGCAAATAATATTTTTGGCTGTTGCAGATATACTTAGGTCAACAAGCAACCATCATGCAAGTTGCCATAGTAAACAAAAGCCAGCAAAAACTAGGATTGTGTACTAAATTTGAGTACTTTTGCAAGAATGTATACTTCATTTAGAGTTAGGGATTTTACAGCAAATATATATCCATGGATATTGACACATATAACTAGCTGTGTTTATAAGAATACCGGTTACTTACGGCTATATTTAGCCATATTATTTTGTAGTTGGGTACGACGGTATTTGGGATTTTGTAACATGCAGACGCTTTGTATACATTTAAAGAACATGTTTCAATTTTACATATTTAATGTTTTATATTCACTACGCGCTGAGCTACGGAAACGTGGCATGAGCTCTGGGCCACTATTCTTAAAAATATTTGGGTAATTTTTACCTGGGAAGAATTTTTATTCTACCTTCACTCTTACCCTTACTCTTAATCATTTTCACATCCCTAAAATGGAGTACGGATAACAGTAAAAACAACACGGGAGTAATTTTTTTACTCGCGAGTAAAATATTTTCCAACTTGTACGCATATTTTACTGGCGAATGATTTTTCATCTGCCGGTAATTCTTCACCTGAGAGTAATATTTTTTCTGCAGATAATTTTGCCCTACCTGCCGGGAATCATTTTTACGTGCGATTAATTTTGTCTTACTTTCTGGTAACTCTTTTTACCTGTGGATAATTTTGCTCTACCTGATGGTAATTTTGTTAAATATGCAGGTGATTTTTTACGTGAGAGCAATTTTGCCCAAGCTGTCGGTAATTTTTCCTGGTCGAAGTGTGCCATCCAGCACCCATAAGAAATAGCGGAAATTTGGCAAATAGTGTAATTTTGGGCCTGTGAACACATATTCGAATAGCGATTTTCATGCTGAGCCCCCAGAAAAACCAGCTCGACACCTAATTTTTCAACCAAGCAGTGTATAAACAACTGCAAGAACCTTAATTTCAAATGTCACACGGTATAGTGTTTAACGAATATCCTTCACACGCGCGTAGCACAGGTTCGATTATCTCTCCGGGCGTTTTTGGTGTTTTTCGGAATTTCGTTTTCATACAATTCGTTTTGAAGTTCTTAGTGCAATTGCAATGCTGGTACACCCATAGTTTCGCAATAATAGCACAACTTGCTACTGCAGCATATTCACAACGCGTAGCTCCACCACCAGCGGCAGGTACAGCCCCACCCACTCCAGGAATTTCTAATGGGAAGACCAGTATCGCTGTCCCTTCTCCACAAATATTTATTCGGACGTCGGTCTCACAATGAAGTGATAGCAAATGGCAGCTTATTACTCAACTCAACTCAATATGCTGACTGGCTTATTTTACGGTACAAATAGAGCAATAACAATGTACATTTTCAGTTGTATGTAATAATAAATTTAAATATATAGCCATTAGGCACCACGAATAAGATATATTAATAAACATTATTAACCAGAAAGGCATAGGGCAACCTTACATGAGATTATATTTTTTGCGAAACTGAGCAATTTGCTCATCAAGCTGCTGCTTTGAAAATTTTCGAATTTTTACAAGGATTAATGGTTTTCCGTCATCAGGGCTGGCAAGTGGATTCCAATGGTTGGCTAATCGGTTAGCAAACGTAGAACGGAATATGCACAAATGCGTCAAAGGGTACTGAAGCCGGCTTAGACGAAGTACTCAGTAGGCGGGGGATCGCCGTGTGATTTCAGAGCTGTGCGACAAATTTACGTGGAGGAAGAGGTATGGACAAAGGGGTAATTTTTCCTGGCGAAGCGCACTGCTGACGATGACTCGAAATTCATGTTATTAGTAAACAGTAAAAATTCCGTGTAATTTACTGCCCAGACGTTAAATACATACTTCAACTATTCGCTCGTTGCTCGCTCGCAACTTGCTCGCAGAAAACTAAAGTATTACATTGAAATTTTGAAAAAATTGAATATGTGGCGAGGTTACGGTGTAGAATTGGAGCATTTTTGTAAATCCTGAAATAGTCGTATAGCCCACTGTATCATTGTCGTCGCCGTAAAATGATAGATGGTTGGGAGGTTGTGGACGCCAGAAAACTATCGGTTGCATTCTTTTTGAACTAGCAAATTGGGGAGGTTCAACAGAATGCTGATACGTGCACAAATGTGACCAATTTGTTGTGCAGAAAAGACGCCCTACTTTTGAGGTCGTGGTAGAGACCGAGTATCAGTGCCTTCTTCCCCCAAATATTTTTGCAAAATTATTAAAAAGTGGACTTGAAAATTTTTGAATCCGTCCCAATCCCTCATTGCAGGTAAATCGTAGTGGCGCTACTGCTGACCCCTACATTTTGTTTGAGTTATCGCTGTATCTCCCGCCTTTCCACAGAGGGAGAGTGGGCGTGCCTTAGATTTTCGGGCTCGTCCCTAGATTTCGGCGTTTCCCAAAAGTCATGCCCACGGGTAAATTTCGTTTGTCCCGAGGTCTACTCCCTATCACACCCAACGTATTTTCAGGTCACACCAAAAACGATCATTCTAGCAATAAACGGTTATATCAAAACTCGATATTATTGCTTATGTTTCATCTATTTATGGCGAAATATTCAGTAAATATTTTCATATTTTCTTCTTTTCAGCTGGTAGATAATAAATATGAAATAAATACATCCATATATATTTACTTATAACATGAATATGTGAAAAACTCCATAAATGCAAATATAAACCCCAAACCTGGGGTATATTATTCCTTCAGGTAGCCTGGAGGAAATTCCCCAGGTGTTTCCAATTACCCTCATGCTGGTGCTGGTGGCCCCAGGTCAAAGCCCAAAGGTAAAATATTCTGTCTTATGGGGAGATCAGATACCGATTAACAGGATTGTTGTTATCCGTTCTCCGATTTTACCTTTTGCATGACGACATTTGGATTCGAAACTTTGTACTGAAAACTTTTTGCCATCACAATTAGCAATCATTCAACTTCGGAAAATGGTGTCTCCACTTGCACAACTGATCTATTCCTTTTTACTACATGTTACAGGGATTTAGAAGTAGTTTGGGAATCACTAATTACTTAACAGTAATGCTTAGAAAGCGAGCACCAACAGATATCTTAACCCTGTAATTAGTCGGAGTAATTTCAGTTACCCTGGTGAATAGCAGGGTGGGCTAAATGAATATTTGTTTACTAATAAGAAGATAAAAATAAAGCGCGATTCCTATTTTAGAATACTACAAATATAACTCCTGCCTGGGAGTAAAAACCATACCCGCAGGTAAAAAAATTACTCGCTGGTAATTTTAAATAATCATCAGCTAATTTGAAGTTACTCTCAGGTAAAATAGCCTATCCCATTTTTACAATACAATAAGCTGTGGGTAGGGCTAATATCGAATAAGAGTTGGAGAAATTTCTTCGCAGGTAGGTAAAAAATTACCTACGAGTTTAGGCTACCTTCATTAAGAATAGAGGCCCTGGTGTCAGTGTGAATTACCGGAAGCAATGGAACGTTGTTTCAGTTACTGTGGTTAGGTAGACATTAAAGTGGGTCTTGCACATCGATTAAATATATGATCTCTTTATTAGGAGGCCCTGCCATAATCTCTAGGCTTAGCTGTATCTCTGCGTCAGTGATGACATAATGACGGTGCACTAGGCTATAAGCATGGGCCCAAACAAGTGCAAAAATTATATAAACCTCTTCCACATGAGCCCTAACCCCATACTCCACGATTATAGTTTTATTCTTTACACATTTCAGAAGTTAGTTATGGTCATCATTTCATGTATGGCGTAGAGAAATAGCAGAACGTTAATAACATTTTGTAAAACGTGGTTCTTACTGTTTCTTTTGGTGGTTGGTATAAAGTATCACAGCTGTTGTGTGTGTGATGCAGGATGTCCCGCGAGCACGGGTTTCCTGTTGTGTCTTTTGACATTGCGTGTGCTGTTTTACGGCGTTGAAATGTAGGATTTATGCGATTTTTGACGCCTAAAATGATCCACTTTTGTTGGATTACCTGCTTTATGTGTGCCATAGTCATATATTAAACCCTACAGTTTCTGAATCGTGCAATGTATGGAAAAGTCACGAATTATACATATAAATTGATCCGGCGATCATAAAATTGGCTAAAGAAATGCTTCTTTAATTTCATACCTATCATGCAATGATATCATCAGTGGTACCTACTGCTATAAGTTGATCACTCTACATCAAAACAATAAAACGAAAAAGTTTAGAACAAATCTCATATAGATAGCTAATATATATTCACATTTCCCCAGGATAGTTTCACAAAGCGACAATATATATATTATTTCTCAGTAAATCTGTCAGCCCTAGTAAAATCATGTATGACATTTATATATAATGATATGGTAAGGTCGTGATACAGCAACTCAAGAGCAAAGACGACATTTGATAAATGTTTTTATTGGAATTAATGGTATACATGCTCATTGGCTGGAATGGGGATCCCTTGAGCCCCCCGCTTGCCGTAGATATCATTTGGGAGACGAAGGACTACACCCCACCCAAGGATTCGGCTAATCCTCCCGTCGAAGGACCCTGCTACCCCCGAGGACCGGGCTTCTCCCCTCGCCCCTCGACGACTAAGCTTTCTCTCCGCGGACCAAGCTACCCACACTAAGAACCGGGCTACCCCCGTCGAAGACAGGGCTACCCCCACAAAAAGACCGGACTCTCCCCGCCCCAAGTGCACGGCTACCCCATCTCCCGAGAACCCGACTACCTATCTCGGCGAGGACCCTACTACTCCTGGATGGACCTGTGCATGTAAGCATAGAGGTACCCTAAAACTACGATATAATCTCTTAAAATCGCTCCGAATAGGCTCCGTTTAAGTTTGATGTAGTTATATAAAACAACTTTTATATAAGTTGTTTTATATCTGCATATCAAATTTAAATGGGTACAACTCAAAATGATTGTAAGGGTGTATATGCTAGTTTACCGGTACCTCTATGTGTTCGAACAAAATACATTTTAAGCTACTTATATATATATATATATGATATAAAACCGCAAGAATCAGTTTATATTACTTCATGCAATCAGCTATTGAGACCAAACTATAATCCATGCATGGTTTGGCCTGTTTTTTATAGAATTGTTCTTTTGCAGCTGTTGCTATTATCTACAGCTATAGCAGTAACGATTTTGGATCAAATGTTGTTATGCTATTAGATCTATAAATATTTGTTATTTTTAGCTTTTAAAGTGTTAATCTTGTACGGATGTGTATATAACAGCCAGTTTTAATCGCAAGTCTGCTGTTGCTGATACTCCCTTACGTTTGGATATAAAAATGTAATCAGCATTAGCAGAAATAGGATAAATTGCAGTTGGATTCAAAGAATATACTAAAAACATTTACTTGTTCATTGGACAACCGAAGACAGTCTTTGCAGCGTTCACGGAGAGATGTGTTACTACACATTGTTGAAAAAATTTTGGAAAAAACCGTTACAGAAACGATGTTACTTTTAGAAAACTGCTACAGTAACCGTGTCACTTTGATAACAACTGCTGCATAAACAGTCCCAATTTTAGAAAAACTCCTACAAACACAGAGTCACTTTTAGAAAAACTGCCACACGACCTGTATCGCTTTTATAAAAACAGCTACATGTATTTTTTCACTTTTAAGAAAAATTGCTACATAAAATTGAGCTGGGTTGCCGTAGTTTGTGCAGTAACATTTGACAATATTGCTGCACATGTTGTAACCATTTTGTTAAAATCAACTACAGAAACTTTGCACAGCAGAAAAATATTAGTAGGTATCTTCTGTGTTATGTGTATGCTGTTATTGTTACCTGTGTCTAGCGCTGGTGCGGTAGTGAGTCTATTTCTTAAGTTTTGGGTTCGTAATAATGAACTTAAATCCAGGTGCAAAACCTTTCAGGTTTCAACACCCATTCACCGTCAATGAGCGATTTTACCACTCGTTACAACGGTTAAACAGCCGTGGCAAAACTACTTTCATAAAAATGTTATAAAGTCAACTACAATAAAACGTAAAATGATTTACTCGCCTGATATATCAATATTAAAAATTGCTTCGCTAAGACGTCATTAGCACGATGGCATTGTTATGTAACCAGTTATTACTTGCTGCTGGAGAAAACGTTCCCTTAGTAAACACGGAACTAACATCGATGTATAATGGGCCCGCAACTATGAAGAAAATTTTACTTCCTGGTCCATCTAGCGCAGCAGCGGCGAAGGAATTAATATTTTATGTGGTCTACGGTTTTCAACCTTCTGGCATCTATACGAAAGAAAACTCTTCCTTAGCAAATACGGAACTAAAATCGATCTATAATAGTGGGCCCGCAACTATGAAGAAAATTTTACTTCCTGGTCCATCTAGCGCAGCAGCGGCGAAGGAATTAATATTTTATGTGGTCTACGGTTTTCAACCTTCTGGCATCTATACGAAAGAAAACTCTCCCCTAGCAAATACGGAACTAAAATCGATCTATAATAGTGGGCCCGCAACTATGAAGAAAATTTTACTTCCTGGTCCATCTAGCGCAGCAGCGGCGAAGGAATTAATATTTTATGTGGTCTACGGTTTTCAACCTTCTGGCATCTATACGAAAGAAAACTCTTCCCTAGCAAATACGGAACTAAAATCGATCTATAATAGTGGGCCCGCAACTATGAAGAAAATTTTACTTCCTGGTCCATCTAGCGCAGCAGCGGCGAAGGAATTAATATTTTATGTGGTCTACGGTTTTCAACCTTCTGGCATCTATACGAAAGAAAACTCTTCCCTAGCAAATACGGAACTAAAATCGATCTATAATAGTGGGCCCGCAACTATGAAGAAAATTTTACTTCCTGGTCCATCTAGCGCAGCAGCGGCGAAGGAATTAATATTTTATGTGGTCTACGGTTTTCAACCTTCTGGCATCTATACGAAAGAAAACTCTCCCCTAGCAAATACGGAACTAAAATCGATCTATAATAGTGGGCCCGCAACTATGAAGAAAATTTTACTTCCTGGTCCATCTAGCGCAGCAGCGGCGAAGGAATTAATATTTTATGTGGTCTACGGTTTTCAACCTTCTGGCATCTATACGAAAGAAAACTCTTCCCTAGCAAATACGGAACTAAAATCGATCTATAATAGTGGGCCCGCAACTATGAAGAAAATTTTACTTCCTGGACCATGTAACGCAGCAGCGGCAGAGGAATTAATATTTTATGTGGTCTACGGTTTTCAACCTTCTTGCATCTATAAGAAATTTTATTTATATTATATGCCTACAAATTTAACGTTATGTACACTAGAATCGGAGATATGTGGTCAGCGGAATTGCCCAAACTTTTGAGCCACATTTCTCTTTGACTAACATGATTTGCGGTGATTAAATGCTGTGCGCATGCCTATTACAAAAATACAGCGAGGAGTGGTATGTTTTCAGCGAAACGGGTCCGGTCAATGTAAAGTTCCTGATGTACCTGCAAAATGATTGATTTTTGATTTTAACTAAAATAAAAGGCTTTCTATGGGAGGGACACAGCACTGTAGAAATTACACAATATAAATATAACTACCAGCGCACCGTTTAGTCGGTGTAACGAATATTATCAATATGTTATATATTAGCAGCCGTTCTAAGAGTAGCCATCTAGCATTCTTGCTAACTGAATGAATATTTTGACCGCAATTAGACGTGGACAAATGTTGGGGACTGACGTAAATTTAGAACGTGCAATAAGGAGATTAGATAGTGATCTATTCGAGTTGGCTCAGTTTTTTAAAGTCTAATAGAAGTGCTGTTAACTTCAGCCGTATCACAGTTTTTAGCGTGATATTTTCAAGAAAATACTACACAAGCCATGCCAATTTCATAAAAGTGACTCAAATTGTATAGATGATTTTCTTAAAAGTAACACAGTCTGTGCGGCAGTACTTCTAAAAGTGACACAGTTTTGCACCAGATTTTTTATAAAATTGACGCGATTTCCTTTTAGTTTTTGCAAAAATGACACAGCCTGTGTAGCAGTTTTTTCAAAAGTGACATAGTTTATGTTACAGTTTTTCTAAAAATTATACAGTTTCTTTAGCAGTTATTATAAAAGTGAAGCAGTTTTTTGACATTTTTCCAAAAGTGACATATTTTCTGTAGCAGTGTTTTTCAACAATTTTGCCACAATGTGCAGTGACTACACACATTGCTTTGTGAACGCTGCATGACTGATCTCAACGCCAAACGTTATCGTTGCTCTTCTGTAAATCTTTCACTTGAAGCTGTGCGGAAAGGTTATGGGTGTCATATCACTTTAGTAGATGGAAAAATATGATGTAATATGTTTAATGCCAAAATCTGTGAATTATGAGCACTAGTTTAGTAATATTATTGGACCAATCATTTACAGGCTTTATTCGTAAATAATAATCAGTTAAGCATCCAAAATGGCTACACAGTTACACATATAGCACTGTAGGCATCAGGGTTATAGATTTATGTTTCTAAAACTAGCGGTTTTGGTCCCAAAGTTAGTTATTTTTAACACTTTCTCGATTGCTAATTATCGTAAACTTCGATAACAGAAGGGAAGTATTCGTAAATGAATACGATTGCAATTTTGAAATCAAATCTAAATTACCACACATCAAACAATTGAATAATATTCGAATATTATAAACAAATCCTGGCTCTCCATTATTCTGACCAAATTAATTTTCCGTTGAATTCTTTGTTTAGTACTCAACGGTATTACGTTCTAAATAGTGTAGAAGTATGTAAAGATAATTTGTTGTTGTGCAATTCTTTAATGTATAAGTAACAAGCTAAATATATTTTCCAACGATGTATCCATCAGTTTACCAGCTCTCCTCTGACTAATTATGTCTTTTTGATCAACAAGTTCTTTGGATTTACGAGCAGTTTGAAAATTGAGGGTAACGTTGTTAAACTATGGTCCCTAGCCTAGTGTGTATTCTGCAGTACCTCTGTAACAGTGTTTTGCCTTAGCCTAAGCTTAGCTAATTATATGAGACATACTATAAGCCTAAACCTAAGTTACAGAAACATTGTTTTCAACTGCAGCATTCACACGACAAACTATGTCTTAAACATCGAAGATCATTTGAGCAGATATACTGTTTCGTTCATACCAGAAATATGGTTAAATCTTAAACAACATATATTTATATATCAACAATTAAAGGGATCTCATGTGGAGAAAGCCTCTACAGCAACCCACAGTGAGTGATGCATATAAGGCCCGTCATAGATTACAAGAAAGAACAGCTTAGAGCGGGGGTTACGGGGTGGACAACTCCTACTTAGTTTTGTGCTTTGTCTTACTTTTATATAAAATGTAAAACACAAACATCTGTTTACGCTTCGGATACCCACAACTATATAGCTTGTCTTTCACTTTTGTGTTACTGTAGATGTTTTCTCTACACAAGTGCCAATTAAAGGACATATTTGTGTGCTATTCTTGCATTTAGGCCACTGTAATGTTAATTTAAATGCAGCACATTAATTTTGATTCAATCAAACGTCTTCTTAAAAGACTTGTTCGAACTGCTCCAACGTCACAAATTTTTATACTCATATGCATATTTGCCATTTTCCTGATCGCAATATTGTCGATACATGGAAACGAAACAATTAATTGGTTTACAATATCAAAGTGAGGCGAAATTTTTTTTAAACTTTAGGAACCAATAAGCAAACAATTTAAATATTCAATACAATATTAAAGGTTTCTTAGCTTCGAAAGCTTATAATTTTCAATGGTAACGTACAGTTCATCAGCAAAGAGCCATAGGTTTGTGTAAACTCACTTCGATCACATTATAACGCTACATAGCAAAACATGTACTAATACGTCCACCACATTTATTCCGTTACGTTAAGTGATATTTCTAGTGTAAAATGAAATCAACTGTGAAACAATATTCAATTTCGAAAAGTAAGTTTACAGAAGACATATTCGTTGCACCACGTTTATCCACCACGTTTGTTCCGTTCCGTGAAGTGGTATTTCTAGTGTAAAATGAAATCAACTGTGAAACAATATTCAATTTCGATAAGTAGGTTTACAGAAAATATATTCGTTGTGTACCAACAAACACTAGAAGTCGCTCACATGAGAAAACGGCGGTTTAGTAATCCATATCTAGAACTAACAGCAGGGTAATACCGGTGTTTGACCTGGAAGCGACTGATCTCATCTAACATGGCTCAGATTTTCGTACCATATATGTTACTTGATTGAAATTTACATAGACCATCTAAGTTCAGCCGTAATGATGACAATTGTTGCTCAGACGATACTCAACACAACTGTTGCTGCTATATGGCTAAAATTTTTACATTACATATAACTTTATACTGTCTACCGTTAATATTGATATATTATGAACTACAGCTTCCGTGAGAAAACAAAAAAATTATATGCCAATTTTGGGTAGAAATTTATGAAATCAGTTCGTCAGCATCTACTATATGCTCTCATAATCCGGGAGTCCTGTTCACATCACAAGACAGTTAAACACAACTGCTGTGGATATCACCCGCTTAAATAATCAGAACAAAATAAATGTGAAAAAATTTTGCAGAAACTGCCTACACCAAGCGGATTTGGTTACAACTGGCCAATAATTCATTGCCTAATACACCATGTTTCTTTTGGTGATAGCCAATAACAGCCGAAACAAGCTTGATTGTCGAACAGTGATATCTTTTGAAAATTTTGGCATACTCCTGTGTTTTTCTAAAGAGAAAAATGTCACAGCAGTTTAGTGACCAACAACAGTATCTATAAGATTTTAACGGAATTAATAATTAAAAATGGGGTTTCGAGACGGATTCTTGACTCGAAATCAGAAGAGCTTAACAATTACACTATCAGTGTTTGGTGTAAAACTTATGTATTAAGCTTGATATGCAAAATACAATGAAATAACATAAATTACAAATTAAACATTTCTCCTGGTTCCTATAAAGACTACGTATGTGTTTTTCCCGACCTTTTAACCTTTGATTTCAACAAAATCTGCGTCGTAGACGTCCATACGCAACTGAATTGAGTCTTACATTTACGTAATAAGTCGGATATTTCCTTTTTGAAGTACGTCAACATAGCTTAGAACTAAAATTCGACCATGGCAATAAAACAAGGTATGGATCATTCCGGCCAGATAGACAAATTAGCGTTGACTGCAAACAAATATATACATCTCATTAATAACAAGGTATGATTAAATATATAGTAGGAAAACGTGAAAGACAATATCATAATTTGTGTTTGAATACATGAAACAAAAAATGAAACATTTAATATTATTGTTGTAGACGAGACTAGGAATCCATACGTTAATATTGTCAAAACACCATACTACCAGTCGGCCATTGCAACGATGTAACCCGTTTTTATAAAGTGTATGATATTTCTGGCGTAAAAAAAGAATAAATAAAGAACGATACATACAGTTAGCATAAAACCAGAAAATCCTTTTGATGAGAACATAGACCGTGTTTTGAATGGAAATTTTTGTGTTCCAGCAGTGACTCGAATGTATTTTCAGCTACAGTTGATGCAAAACATCGTGGCTAAAATCAAAACACAGGTTAGCCTGAATGCTATATATGTTTCCAAATTTAGCCTAAACATTTATAAAATATTAAAACATTTAAGGGTATTATAAAGGTTTAAATCATTAAATTATTATTTTCAGATGAGTTCGTGTAACACGCATTTTCTGTATCGTTTTGGGTTAGGAATATTTAACTTTTTAACCGAATAGCGGACACATCAAACATAGCGATCTGTTTTGTGCGTTCAATGTCGTTTCATTAGCACTGCAGCAGCTAGAAATGGCGCATTGTGTTTTATGTATTATGTATATATGTGCATATTATATAATATGACAGCGTAAAATTCCAATCTTTACATCCTTTGTTTCGAACATAATTTCGTAGATTTAACTAGTGCAGCGGTATGAGGTATAAGTGTCACACCGCAGATAGCTCCCCACGGTTGACGGGCGATTTGATAACAACGACCGGGGCGTAAAATTATACCCATTTATTATTTATATACAAATTCATAAGAAAATGGTCACCTTTGACTTTGAGTCATGATATTGCACTCCTGAACACATCTATAGATAGACACGTACCATACACAATAAGATTAAATGCGAAAACAATTTTACAGCCTGCCGGCCGTGACAATAACAGCTATGCACTAAAAAGTCGCGGATCTCAGTCGCTCATATTGTCTTTGCTACCATATATAATTTGCGTACGCAAATTATTAGCATTACAGAACCACCATTGTTTTAAGCGGAGCGCCGACCGAGCACAACAGCCTGAGGTGCAAAACGAAATTTTTTACTGTTGGTGCAAGTGACGGCTGACGCCAGATAAGGCTTTAAATGACGAGACGCTATGTCGAAGGCGCGCCGCAGGTCCGATCGTTTGACCGTTGGATCAGGCTCAAAATGACGAATCGATTGGAACGGGACGAAAGCAAGGCGTTCCGTACCAAAAAATATTACCGCGAGTGAGTTATGTGGTTGTTTAAGAGACGATAGTTCCGTTTTGGCTGACGAGGTAACGAGTGCAGGCCACCATTGCCAATTCCGCATTTTTGCCAGAATCACCGTGACTTCTTTGTTCTGTTCATCGTTACCGATATTAATGTCGCTCTGATCACGGAGAGTGTCGCTCGAAGAAGTTGAAGATGCGGATGATGTGTTTATGCCATCTTGATCATTTAGAAAGGCGGGTTTAATGCGGTCGATGCTACTCGATCATCACCGCTTTGAAATTTGACGATCTTTTTGAAATTTTGACCTTTTGAAATTTGACTAAATTTATCATCACAATCTAGTACCTCGTACGGACCATGATAACGCGGTTGTAGAGTGTTTTTAATGGAGTCGTCACGTATCCATACGTGTTTGGCGATTTTAATATTCGTCGGCACGTAACAATGTTTGTTGTGGTGACACTCAGGAGCATTAAGACGGCGGATGCCGGAAAATAGTCGTATTTTGAAATCGTGTTCTGACGCTAACTCTTTAGTCGACGTTGGCGTAAAATAATGGTGTGGCAAATCAATACCGGACCCAAACACCATTTCACATGGAGCAAAACCTTTATCGTTGACGCTAGTGCGAATTCCAAGCAAAACGAGAGGAAGTGATGTCCATGTAGCGGAAGCACAATGAGCACGCAATCCGTTTTGGAGCGTACGATGAAAACCCTCAACAGTACCGTTGCATGCTGGATGATAGGCTGTCGTTCGACTGCGTTCAATTCCTAGTTGTTCCATGAGGGATGACCATAACGCAGATTCGAACTGCGTGCCGCGATCGGAAATCAGGACACGCGGAACGCCGAATCTCTTATCCAACCGGAGATGAGCGCCTCTGCCACTGACTCAGTAGTAATGTCGGAGATGGGAATTGCTTCGGGCCACCTAGTAAATCGATCGATAATGGTTACCAAATAACGCGTGTCTTTCGAAGAGGGCAACGGACCAACAATGTCAATGTGCACCGTGTGAAAACGTCCAGTTGTTGGGAGTGTTCCGACTGTAGCTTTTGTGTGTCGTACCACTTTGCTCCGTTGGCATTCGATACACTCTCGGCACCATGTCTTGACGTCACGATTCATGTTTGGCCAAATATAATTGTGGGAGATGCTGCTGAGAGTTGCGCGCGAATCAAGATGGGCGAGGTTGTGCACCGATTTGAAAATGTTAAATCGCATTTCCGTGGGAACGTACAGGCGAAGTTTCGGAACCATCTTACCGTCGATAACATACCGCTTGATGGGCAGATCGGTTGATTGAATAAACCGTATGAGGATAGAATCAGCGGCTTGAGCATCAGCCAGTTGACTGTCGAACGCAATTGAAATAGTGCACACAGGACGAGAGAGAGCGTCTGCGACCACGTTATCGGCACCGGCGACATGCTCAATTCTACAACCAAACTCGGAGATGTACGAGAGCCACCGGCTCTGTTGCGGTGATGGATTTGCCATTGTTAGCGCGTGGAGGAGTGGCTTATGATCCGTACGAACGATAAATTCCGAACCGAGGAGCCATGAAAAATGTTTGAGAGTTTTGTATATCGCTAGCATTTCTCTATCAAATGCAGACTTTCTTGACTCCAGTTCAGTGAGCTTTTCAGAATAAAATGCGATTGGTTGGCAAACATTGTCTATAATTTGGTTAAGCGCAGCTTCAAGCTCCAACTGCATCGTCGGAGGCATCAGTGACGAGGCAAAGTTTGGCATTTGGATCTGGAAACGCCAGCGTAACCGCATCTTCCAGACCGGTCTTTCAGTTGTTGAACGCGGTATCCGTACACGTCGACCAGTCTAAGTTGAAGTTTCCTTTGCCTTTCTTGCCACGGATCATGTCCGTTAAAGGCGCAGCGATACGAGAGAAATGCGGGACAAAACGGTGATAGAATCCGGTCATGCCGAGGAAACGACGCAGACCTTTGATAGTGTGCGGCCGCGAAAACTCTTTGATTGCTTGAACCTTTGCAGGAATAGGGCGAACACCATCTCCGTCCACCTGTACGCCGACAAAGTTCACCTTTGTCCTGAATAGTACACATTTATCCGGACAAAGGCGAACACCATGCTTGTCGAGGCATTGCATTACCATGTGAAGATGATTGAAATGTTCGTCGACGTTGGCACTTGTTACCAGGATATCATCAAGGTACACCTTTACGAACGGATATTCCGCAAAAAACAGAGTCCATAAGACGTTGGAATGTTTGCGCGGCATTACGAAATCCGAAGAGCATTCGACGAAATAGAAATAGTCCGAACGGAGTTGTTATTGCGGTCTTTGGCTGATCTGCTTCAGCAATTGGGATTTGAGTATAAGCACACACTAGATCTAACTTCGAAAATATGGATGCCCCCTTAAGATCGCTTGTTAACTCGGCAAGATTTGGCATATGGTATTATTCGGCTATTGTTTGACTGTTCAGTTTACGATAGTCACCAGTTGAACGCCACGGACTAGAAGGATCCCACTTGGGGACCATGTGCAGCGGAGATGCATAAGGAGATTCGCCGCGATAAACGATTCCCTTTTTCATCCATTCGGAGAACACTCGCTTTGCTATCGCAAGCTTTGGTCCAACTAATCGGCGTGGTCGTTCGTAACATGGCGGGCCGGTTGTAACGATGTGATGTTGAATGCTGTGACGAACGAGGGTGAACGTATCGACCGGTTTGAAGATGCACGGAAATTTGGCACACAGTTGCTTTACTCGCATGGAGTAATCCTGCATATCAACATGATAGCTTGGCATTGCACGCGGCCGCTTCTTTGTCGTTGAATTACAAACAGCGGAAGGGACTTGTGCTTTGACCGGCATTAGTCGATTATTTAAACAGTCCACCGCGAAACGATGATAACACAGAAAATCGCGGCCAAGGATTGGGTGGTTAACATTTGCGACGTAGAAAGTCCATTTGAACGGCTTACGAAACCCATTTAAAGTAAATGTCAGTTCAGATGTGCCTATAATATTTAGCTGGCTGCCGTTGGCTTCAAACGCAGAGACTGATCCATGGCGTAGGGGTAAGAAATGAGGTGCGTGCACTTGTTGGATAAACAACCATGAACTGCCACTGTCGGCTATAAAAGACCGAACAGGGTACGCACCGGTAAATACTGAATTTGCTACCCCACCGCGCCGTACCGAAACGGTGGGGACTAATCGTTTCCCTGGCCACTGCTTGAGCGTGACCGTTTATGAAACGTGCAGAGTTGAGGGTCGTGACACTTACGCGCTTTGCTGCCAAATTGGTTGTGATAGCAGCAATACCCGGATTGTCGTCGAGTCAATAGCGAGTTAGAACGAATACGATTATTGCGATTGCCACCGTTGGTACTTCGCGATCTGCTACGTCCATTATGGAAATTTGACGTACTACTGCCTGAAAGTCTGCGTACAGCGTTAGTAAGCTCAGCGATCTCACGTTCTTGCCAGGACGCATTCGGTGTGACCCGTGCGACCTCTTGTGTATCAATTTGATTGACCATAGAAGGATCTGCCATGTCCATCATCGTGTCTGCTATCCGAGCCAATTGTTCAAGAGGGACATTATCCATAGATACCAAGGTGAGACGGATACGCTCAGGTAAGATTTCGAGAAATCGGGGGCGTACCAGGTATTGACTGTTTGGTGCCATATCTAATAGTTCACGTAGGGCACTCGAGGGTTTACGGCCTTTGAGATCTTTCTCGGCTAGAAGCTTTCGAAGTCGTCGATTGTCGCTGTCGGCATAGAAATTTATCAGCGTGTACTTGATGTCAGCAAACGATGCCTTGAGATCGACCCCAGACTCGTAGACTACCTCGTTATCGATTGCTCGAAGGACATTGCGCTTTTTAAGATCCTCGTCCATCTGTCCGAGGATCTGGTCAATCTGATTGAAGCACGATTGATGGCATCACGTATTGAATTGGGGAAGTCGATGAAATTGCGCCGAACTAGATGTCGTCTCGACCGCTGTGACTGACCCCGCGGAAGCTTGAAACTTGGCGATTGATAATTGATTGTAAGCTAAGTTGAGGACATCGGGCCCGAACGGGGTTAAAACCGCAATGATACTCTCTTTCGTCGATGGCATTTCGAACGCACTGTCAGTTGCCTTGAGTAGCTCAAGCATACCGGTGAGTGTCTGTTTCGGCATCTGCGATAGGTTGACCGGCCCCGGGTTTGATTCGGTACCGCCGATAAGCAACAACACTCGAAGGCCAGTGGCATGACGATTATTTAGACATTCACCTGCAAAGATCGATAAATAGGAGCGGAATGAGACCGAACCGTCGGATGTAAAACGTTTGCGTTTGACACAACCGGGCAATGTGACCGGAAGGACAGCCTGGAACAGCACGGGACCCGTTACACGTGGGGTATCGACATGAAAACACCGAACATTGAACACCATTAAGGACACGACAAAAAGTATAGGAAAAACTCGGAGCCCAGAAGTGTTGCGTAGCCTTGTCGGGTTCAATATTGTAATTAGTTTATATCGTTCCGCGATTATAATCACTTATCATCAATTGATTACTCTTCTTTTTCTAACAGATGTTCTTTCGGCTAGGCGTCTTCGATAGCGTTGATGTCTGATCTTATCATGAATTATCAATGTTCTTTCTTTCAATCAAACTTCAGTCAGGCTTCTTATCAATCTACACGTTGTTTTGGTCGTTGAGTCTTTGGGCGTCGATTTAGGAATCATCTATCGTCACGACGTACGGCAGTCGATCTAATGAACAATGACTGAAGAGTTGAGATCACAAACGCCTTATATAGTCTAATGTCTTTGCTACCATATATAATTTGCATAGGCAAACTGTTAGCATTACACAACTATACATGGATTTCCTGTGCAATTGTAATGACTGTATCGACATCGTTCGTGCAATGGTTGCAACAATATCTACATTTCTTGCGCAATTGTAGTGATTATATCATCAAGGTCTGTGCATTGGTTGCAAACATGTATACAGTTCTTGCGCATTGACAGTGACTATATCAATGTCCTTCATGCAGTGATTGCAACCATGTCTACATTTGTTGTGCGATGGGATTCACTATATAAACATCGTCCGTGTAATTGTCGGAACTATATGTTTCGGGTGAAATGATAGCAGCTATACCAGCATCTCGCATGCGATGGTGAATATGAGCGAGCGTGGTTTCATTTTTAAATTATCATTTTGTGTAATCACATGTAAGTAGTGTTGGACAACAACCGTGGAAACAGTCTCGCGGCTGGTCAAAGACTGTCATGGCTGTCGGCCGACGGAAAACAGCCTGTCGTTAACAATTTCGTGGTCGTTAACAGCCGCAAATCCGTTAACAGTTTTGTTCGGTTGACATTCGCCAAAGTCGTTGGTCAGCAGTTACGGGCTGTCGCTCGACTGGCCGTGGTTTATACGCTCGCTATTGAATAGCAAGTGGATTATACCACACTACTGTAACTTTTTGATGCACACTCACCTATAACGATCATTCAATTATTCTCTGCGGTCTAGTATCACCTTGGTATATTTATGCATATGACATATATTTTCGTTATTAAACTAATATGGGTCCGTCTTTAACTATAGGCTTAAACGCCGACCGTGGTATACTCTAGACTCTTGATAACCAAATCATTGTATTGAGCCTTCAGAAACACTATATATATAATTGATGAGACGCAGAAAGAATTAATGTGCAGGCTGACAAATGCAAAAATAATGCTTACGGTTTGATGATATGATAACTAGCATATCTATTTAAATGATTAATTACAGATTTATATATTACTGATCCTTTAATCAATCATTTGAAAAATTGGTATATTGTGGCTTCTCAACAAAGTCTAGATTAATCCCAGGGTTACTGCCTATTTGTTGTAATGATGAGCATTCAACAGGCTTTGAATTACTATACTAATAGTAATCTTCGTAACTATAAAATTTACTAACAGATGGTATTGTAGTACAAATGACTATTTTAGAAAGCCATTGGGCATCAATAACCAATATGCAGATACTGGAACTTTGAAAAACTTTCTTGTCAAGGTATTGGCCAGCTCCAGTAAGTAATATTTAAACTATTTTTGCGGTATATTGTCCCAGTTTGGTAACTTTGGTTTAGTACCTGTCTAGAATAGTTTTGAAATTGGTAAGTAACGAGGAACCGTCACAGATAGACAATGGTTGCTAAATATCACTGATTGAATCATGTATGATTTTCGATTGTTACTTTATAAATTTATGTTACATATATAAAGGACAGATCATCACGATATCTGGCTGAGGATACATTGACTTAAGTCATCATTGTAAATAGACGCCTATATCAAAGAAACCGACTTGGCGAAAAGTTTAATTATTTTTTTATTATTTTATCTATTCAAGGATTTAGAACATCCGATTAAAAAAGTTTGTCTTGCAGGTTTCAAAAAGGGGTGGAATAATCTATTTTGGAGACCAAAATCTGTTAATATTTTCATTATTAATAGTGTCTGTCTTTTTGAAAAGACTAAAATTTATTGGTCTGTAGTGGTTAATACTGACGGTTTTAGGGTGAAATGCTAGTAATGCTAATACAATTTCTGCAGGCTGTTTCATGAAAAAATTATCGCATCAAGATGCGAAAGCTGCGTAGATTTTCGTGTTCTAAACTATAATTGGGGTTGGCTGGTACAGTTTCAGCCAGCTTTTCATAGCATATGTGTCTTTTAGACAAAATCTTTACAGTGAAGATGTCGTCATAACGGTTTCCTGACTAGCCAACAAAAGGTCGGCGATTGCTCTGTTTCGGGTCAAACTCAGTGTAAAGGTTGCTGTTGTCATTGATTACTTAGAAAGGGTTTGTCCGGTTTTTGACAAAATGTTTCGGGTCATTCTGCTCAATGGTGGAAAATCAATATCAGTTTTGTGATATACAGTTTTGATTTTTTCTTTATATAAGCTTATGGAATTGCGGTTTCAGGCAAAACCGACCGTGTTTTACCAATTAACTACTAAAATAGTAGTGCATCGATCACAATGGCATCAAATTTAACATGAGACCGTAACCTATGCCGTTTATACTAATTTGATTTGAATATCCTATTAATCCACTACAGTACATAATTATGTTATTATTCTGTATTTTTAAATTTTTAGCTCTCGTATCTGGAGGATAAAAAATATGTGTTTCAGGAAAAAACCCAGCCCAGGTTTTTCTGTTAATGCTTTTTACCCATTGTTGGACCGAGTTAGCTTAAATTTGGGACTCTTATATAATGCAATGACATTAATTCCAAATCTTTCCACAAATAATGGGCATACTGAAAGTTTAATGTCACATCTATATATAGTATCGCTATATACAAACTAAAATCTTCGAGTAAACTAGACTAAATTTATTTCAAATTTCCGCAATACATAAGTAATTACGTTGTGTGAGTTTATTAAATGAATGATTCCCAGCTCCGCCTTTTCGAGTAGATACTTTGTTATTTTGATGAAATATATATCGACAAATGACCACTACCAAGATGTATAGTTTTGCGAGAACAGCAGACGTGTTCAGGCTTATGTAAAAGTGTATATCTCCAAGTTGTTTGAACTCAGCGCACAAGTGACTTCACATAATGACCAAACTACCTGTAAGACATACGAATAGAATAACATTTAACTGGAACACCTACCTAACTTTTTTCTAAGATTTGAGGGTTGTTGTGGGTACGCGTGCCCACGCATAGGTCAGGACTAAGGTCATACCGAAAACACACGTTTAATCTATCTGCAAGGCGGTTTGCCAAGCACATATTCAACTGTTTTCCATACACCTTTTCTATTACGACTTCGAATAATTATATATTACACGTTGGGTGCTTTAGAAATTGACTTGTCACAAGGTGACTTCCATGACTGGGTCATCGGCTCACTACTATGTCCGGGTTACCGATTCTCCGGTCACTTCCATGTGCGGGTCACCGTTTAAAAATATGGGAACCCGGTTATATCTCTGCTGTTTATGGTATCATCAACAATTCAGCGGATCATGATGTTGTATGACTTTTTCTGCAAGTGCTGCAGCATTGCTACACACATAGAAATACATCGTGAAGATAGTTTATTGTTTATGATATGGTTAACAACAAAACCGGTTGTGATGCTATATATCTTTTTCTATAAACACCAATTCCTACAAATCTCACTGTACAGAGTCATGTATTATAATCATATCAAAGATAAGAAATATGGCTAACCCAACAAGTTCAACCGTTCAACAATGTAACACATGCTTTAGTTTATTAAACCCTGCTATTAAGTCAACATAAGTTTATATCAAGAGGCAACAAAACGTCATATGGAATTTGTGTTATATTGCAGACAGTGGTAGACACTAAACACTAAACGAAGCGAAGGCTAAAAACAAATAATATCAAAATTAGTACTGCATTTGCAGGTGTATTTCTTCAATCCGTTGTTAGTTGCGCACAATATCACATCGTGCCCCATATTTTAGTGTATACTTGATTTCAGCCGATTTTATGCTCTGAGGATTTCTTAAAATTTCATGACCTGCCTATAGCACTTACTACCTTAACGTCCAGCGAAAGATATAAAAAATGTTTATATATAAACAAATGCACATTAAGACCCAGGTAACTATGAGGGGTAATACGTTATAGCGTTAGAAAACAGAACAGCTTAGAGCAGGTGGGTTCGGGGTATGCATGTAGTTTAGAGGACCACTCACACGTGATAATGACGCAGAACTTTTGCAGTGCTATGGTTTAAAGCTTTGTATGGCAACGACATGCTCCATTGCCTTGAGAAAGATCCGTATTTAATGATATAAGCCTGCTTAAGCAAGAGTAGCAGTCATACGCTTACAAACTCGTTTTTGTGATACATCCGAGTAGCGGCAATTTATATGTATGCTTGACAATGCATCCCTAGACGTATTTGGAAACGATTACTTCTTAGATGACAGATAGAATTTATATATTGGACTAGACACCAGTTTATTATAGCTGTTTTCACCTTAGGTATAAAATAAAATATTGACGCAGGAAAAATTGATTTCATCTATCTCAAACCGCAAGGTGGAAATGCGTATGTCATATGTTTACAGGGTGTCTTTTCTATTTAGCGGTTTCCTTTGTCCCGAATTTATTAGTTTTAGAATTACAGCTATAGATTTGGTGATATTTCACTCAGGTGATCGCGGCGGATTAGAAAACCCTTATGGGCCATATTTGGGACGAAAAGATTTGTCAATTTATTTTGTATGAACGTCTCACTTGCCTTTGGTAACGCAAATTTTGTGAATGTTCTTTTCGCTAAATGTATAGTTTTATATAGCATTCGAACGGCAAATTAAAATCAGCTCGATCCGTTTGCAACAGCACATTTTTACCTTCGATCCACTTTTGAATTTTGCTGAGCTCAGCAATGATGTTTGGCTAATACACAATTACTAAAGTTTTCGAAATTTTTAGGTATCATTTGTAATAAAAAATTGAAACATTATTGTCACAAATATTGCCAGATGAAAATTTTCGAAAGCACTTTAAAATCGACCAGTACCAAAATTATTTTTATGTTGCATGCAAAGGCTGGGGTGAGCACTAAAGGAAAACCGCTTAAATGTAGAAGGGTTCAGTGAATCGTACAGAGATTGCGATAGATCACATCTAAATAAGATACTCACAAAATGCGTTGAGCTACAGTTAAAGATTTTTGTAGCAGCCATCAGGATGTGACATTGGTTTCGACATTTGTCAGCATTGCGTTATGGTTCAATTTGACTCATATATGTTGCGTTGAAAGGAGGGATTGACAAACTCAACTGCTGTAGTTGGTTCACCATTGAGAAGGAATATACGGCAAAAGTCTTGAATTTGTCATCTGTATTCAAAGTAGGACGCAAATAGTTAACCGAACAAAATAAAAGCGATTACTTTAAATAGCGATTACGTTAAATAAGAAAATAAAAGCGATACGAAAGTTATTTCAATTGAACTAAAATTTTGAAAGAAAGATATTTGTGCAAATCAGGTAGCAAAAATTCTGGTGCCATTCTATAATATTGCAGCACGGCATCTTACCACCATTCTAGTTCCTGTTTAAAGACATGTTTCATGTTTTCTTATTTATATACATTCTAATTAATAAATAGTTTTTTTGCAGTTTTATTGCCAAATGCAATTCATACTAGGAACAAAACAAAATAAGGTCAAAGGCTGTAATACAGAGCCGTTTCGTGTGGAATCATAATAATATAACAATTGTTGCCTGGTTTTGGTTGCACAATGTAACACATTAAAATCTGCTAAGAATATTGCTTAGTATCAGCTGAATAAAGAATATTGCCTAGCGCACAGCTGAATAACGTAGCTAAATTTTGTTCTCCATATTGCCGAAGACAGATTTGTTAGTTAAACTAAGTTTTACGCTGTTTAGAGGAGTAAAACATATTCGTAACAAAATCATATTTGTAACTTTACATCCTTCATTTTTAATACTAAAAGTGATCTAAAGTGTTCAGTGGATTGTGCCAATTACATTTTTAAACAAATTTTTTAATTCCGAACAATGCATGCATAGAGCCGCTAGCACTACTTTCCACTTAAGGGTTACTGACTAACCCAACGATGCTGAATTCAGACTTGTGATATGGGTCCTATTTTTCGTCGCATACGTTGTCGTCCAATCACCCTTCAAAAACGTCAACCGACCAGCAATGCCAGGCTAACGGTAAATTCCCTACACCATTCGACATTGCGGGATTTTTCGCAAATTAAAAATTGTAATACAAGAATTTCGATGCAAATAGGGTTCATACTAGGTTTGTTACAGACTTTAATTATATTTTTCATTTTCCTGCGATCAATATCTAACAACAGCCAGCGCCATTTTTGAAGATCCAATTTCAGAATGGTTATTGTTTATGCGGTGGAGGCCGGCTATCTCCCTCTTTCCTAAATTATTAAAATTTCGTATGCATGGTAAATTTGGGTCGCTTAACCCGATTCCAGTAAGTTATTTTAATGCTTGGTATTATTTAACACAAAACCCAGTATGCCACATTTGCTCTCGATATAGTCGTATATCAACAGTTGTAAAAAAGTTAATTCCAACTCTCAGAATGCGGAAGGGTTAAAGGTCACCCGTGAGGCTGAGGCACGATGCCGGGACCAGATATTTTCTGTTGTGTTTTGTTTCCGAATTATGTTTTTATATGTATTTTCAAGAGCATAAGCACTGTGCGTGATGGTCATGGGGTCTAGACCTCCAGTCAGCGTGGTCCGCATACACGTTAGACTCCAAGTTTTGTAAATGAGGGTAGAGGTGCGAAATAGCAACCCAAGCATAAAGCGTTGTATGCTTGCATATATGATATGTGATGATTCGCATCGTTGTGTCGAATCTTAATAGTACATTGCTTAGACCGTAAGGTTTTGCTCCATCCGGCTAGGTCCAGCTGTTACAGTGGCAACATTTTGTTTTGTCTTTTTTGATCATTTTCATTAGATTTCTTAAAAAGGTTTGTGGAAGACGGGGCGCAGTACGACCGAACAAATCGGAGGATGAGGCAGGACCGGTTGCTATCGGTCATCCGTTGTTCGCTTATGCTTACTGAATATACATATATACTTGATGAATATGATATGTACATCGATAAATACAGTATGAATATGCGCATATATATATATTTGATCAACTTGGTACATTCCTGGAGCCTGCATCGCGCACCTGCATGTCAGTCCCCTAGATTTATTTCTATAGACACATGTAGATATAAATAATGTCTAACCTGACAGATTTCTGGGACCGCCAGGCATATTCTATATACGTATACATGATTGGCCCATTTGCGATATTTCTGGTGGATGACCTACATGGTCGTTCCGTGGACATAATCTGATATGAACAGCTAAGCTCGTTAGATTTAAGTCCATCATCATGGATTAATAACTGATTTTGAACATGTAACATTATACCTTATAATCTAATTTTAACAATTAAAAAACCTATATATGGCATACGCCTATTTAATCACCTCAAGCTTTAAAAATCATGAATTACAATACTTTATCGATAAAACGAAAGTAGTGGTGTTGGGAGTAGGAAACATTAAAACGCCGAAGAATTGAAATGTTCTGTCGCAAAAGTCTCTTTAATCCCAAGCTTACAATATTCATACCAGCTGCAGTACGTGAAATTGGAGAAGCATATGCTGCGGCTGGTCATATGAGTAACCTGACTGCTCTGTATGGCGAAGGTTAGCGCAATCTGGACTTGTATTGTTTAGACGACTGAGTTTCAACTGTTTAACCATGTGACACCTGCATATATATTGTTTTAGAACCGCACGGTGGTTCCACTGCTGCTGGTCTATCCCCATTAAATCTAACCCTATGGGACCCAACCCTGAACCGAAGAGTGACCGTCACGTTGGAATACAACAATGAATACAGTCTGTACACGTTCGATGGACAACCAATTATTTGGACGTTTTGGGACTATAGTCCGATGCCAGCTTACATTCAACTGAATGTTGCTGCGCTCCGATGTTACCATCCTAAGAGTTCTCTTCAGGTGCATCGTGAATCAACTGATATTCCTCAACCGTATTCCATATTGATTAATGATACTTTCGTCAAACTTAATCTTAACGGTGCGATTAATTGTTAAATATTGTGTACAAGTTGTTATTGCTGAACTAGGTTTCCGCATAACAATACAAGTCATGTAATGCAAGTTCAGGTAAAGTAATGAGGCTAACGATTTATATACCACCAAGTTCATTTTATATTTTATGTTAAGCGCTGACCTATCAAAATGCTATAAACAAGTACGGAAGTAGGGCATAAACAAAATGACGTAATGACTGAAAATTAATTAAATATAATATAAATAAAATGTGATATGTCGTCTAAACATAAAACTCAGTGAGGTCCCGGAACTTTTCCATTTCACGCGATGTTTAGCTTGTTTCATTTGCAATTGTATCCAGTTATATACACATTCGAGCTCATTCTTTACAGCAAAAATATATCCATTTTATTTCAATTAAATTGCGTTTCAAGAAAAAAATTGTTTAAGTTGAATCATATTCATGCACCATGTTGCTTTAACTTAGGTACTAACAGTCAAAATAAGGGCGAACCTTGCAATCGATTAGGCCAATAATTACCAAAATTTTCAATATGAAATTTATTTTTAATAATTTCAATTTGAGTTTTCACAGCTAAAGTCGATTAAATTACAAACAATTCACCATTTTAGTAATTTTTTGGCTCTTTCCAAAAATCTGTCTTTTAACAATATGGGTTAGTTCACTCTCGAGGTATACAGTTTTAGACTTCGTTGAATGGTATCTGTATTTCTAAGATCTGTATTTCATTCCTATAAACTGTTACATGAGCATTCTATGCCGGGAAAACGAAGGTAACTAGGAACAGTAAGCTGTGGTTTAATAAAAATTTCCGCATGCAAATTGCGAAATTGCAAAATTGCGATTTGTAAAATTTAAAAATTTACATTATCACCAAAACCAAGAAAACAACCGCGCCACAGTAGCGCAGTATGGCAAGCTACGGGTTCCAAAAATTTCTGTTGACCATTTATGAAAGTCACTCCTGGTTGTTTTTACTCAAGGATCCCAGTGTGAATCCATGCATCGGAGCTTGTTGAGCACTCTGCAGCTGAAAACACTCTCTCCGAGATCCCGCTGACAAAAGATACAATGCCTCACTACGCTATGGCACATAGCGTAGCTGCAACGCGAGATAATCGGGGGCTGTTCTGTAGTTGTAGCGCATTAATCTTGCAAGTTAATAGCAAGGCTCACATGCCAACTGGTTTACAGTAAACTCTATTCTTAAATCTTCTCAGCTGCAACGTGAGATAATCGGGGGATGTTTTGTTGTTGTAGCGCATTATTCTTGCAAGCTAATAGGAAGGGCTCAAACCCCAACTAGTTCACCGTAAACACCATTCGCAGATTTTCTCACTATGAAAGTATGACGGCGTTTCCCGTACTTTAGGATGGCACTTCCATTCTTTTAAGTTTCATTGAAATTCTGTTTGAAATTCAGGTTCAATTTATCTATAATATAGAAATTATTAAAGTTATGAATCAGCTAACAAGGCAGTTTCCTGTTGATCACACTTGCTGGCTAACCTACTATATACATCAGCTGTATGAAATCTGAAAGTGGGGAAACGCACCTAACACTAAAAGAAAAAGTTATCTTTGAAGATAAAAAAATATTGACGCACATACCTAGGTGATATTTGTGAAAAGAACCAAAAAATCGTTATTTTCGCATATAACGACAATAGCGTTTCATGTCACCTCAGAAATCGATTAGATAAAAGCTTTAGTTGTTTTTTTTTCAATTAATTTAAACAGGAGCACTGTGGATCTGGCACAACCTGGTACATAGAACAATGATGTATACCAGAAGTAGGGACGTAAGCACCATCAAATCGTTCGCGCAACGCCTGGTTTAATAACAATGTCGTAATAAAGTGTCATTAATTTTGCGTTAAGTCATCATTGAATATTGGCCTAACGCATAGATAACCATAGGGAGGGTAGGGTGTCACTCAGTAAAGATTGGACTCACTCCCCTGAGGCACCGTACTCCTAGCATCTTTAAACGCCACCGCCCCTCCCTAATTATAAATTTAACTTTTGTAATTTCAGCACAATAACAAAAATAAATTTTACATCAGAATTGAGGAAAGCATCCAAAATTATGAGGAAAATATGGGAAGACGGGGGAATGTTGAGCTATTCACTGACCTTCCCCAAAAGTATCAAATGACTCTGAATTTTTAAATTATATGGTTTTTAATCAAGTTGCTTTATTTGGAACATGCGAATGTAGAACAGAAAATAAATTTGAAATATTTTGGTTTTTGAATCAGATCAAATTCTCCTAAATTTAGCAACAATATGAACTCTCTCCCAGATTTAAAATAGATAATGTAAAAACAGGTCGCCTCGTTAACTGGAAAACGTACAGCAGAAACTATATTTCTGAACACTATGCAAACTGTGATTCTGCAGATTGTATATAATTTAAATTTTTGAAAGAGGGTTTTTAAAACATATATTATTTTTGAATTTGCTATAAAATTCGTTATAGTTGGTGAAAAATATGATAGTTATTAAAATTAGTTGTCGAAGAGTCATATTAAACGAAATTACCGTGCAAAACAAAAATTAATATTCTTTCTAAACGCTGTAAGAACGCTAAAGAAACAAAATACCCAAATTTGATATATATTTGTATGATACTAATTCTTAGCATACAGCTCGTGCATATTTCACAATAGTAATGAGCGGCTAAACGTAAGATGTCCGACTTTTGCAATGCCTGCTATGGAATCAACATTCATTGTAAAGGAACACATACCAAATTCTACTCGTTTCATTGCTTACACAAACATCGATTTTCAATCAGGATATTGCATTTTAGTAACATAACCTAGTGTGAAATGAGATTCGTCTCTGTTCAAGTATAAATTTAATGTAACTGTGAAGTTATAAACGAAACTGTCTTAGTGTTTATCTGTTATTTTTCGTGAAAAATCTTTTTAGATTCAAACCTGACAAATCATTGTCGGCGAACAAGTTTTTTTACAAACACAAAATAACTTTTCCGACAGCATATGTGCTGTTTCGGTGACTCAAATTTCTGGAAAATAACGAAATAGAATGGTCGGAGAAGTCATCTTTTAAGTTTAGCCGAGCATAAGTTTAGAAACTAAAATACAACTTGAAACCAACCTTTAGCGAAAGCTGCTCCAATAACTTATTGTAAACTCAATTTGCGTGTTGTTTGTTATATATTCAACCTTTATCATACAAAGCAACGATCAATGATTGCTAAGCCTACAAAACATGGTAAGATTGGCATCAAAATAAAGTTTGTACAAAGGCAGCTAATAAAAGAATAGTTTGCTTAATCAAAATGTAGCCTATTGCTTAATAAAATATATATTTTAGATAACCTACGTTGGTTTTTCAACATCCTGAGTCTCGCTCATTGCTCGGATATAATACGATGTTTGCTGCTGAGGCTAAGGTACGGGGGCATGCGGATTGATCCTGATACGGTTGTGTGAAAAAGCGTTGGTCATATATTATTTAGCCTATACTTGACTAATTGTACATTTTAGATGATCTACCTTGGTTTTTCCACCTACTGCGTCCCGCACATCGCTCGGATATCATACGATGTTTGCTGCTGCTAAGGTACGGCGGCATGTGGATTGATCCTGATACGGTTGTGTGAAAAAGCGTTGGTCATATATTATTTAGTCTATTGCTTGACTAATTGTACATTTTAGATGATCTACCTTGGTTTTTCCACCTACTGCGTCCCGCACATCGCTCGGATATCACACGATGTTTGCTGCTGAGGCTAAGGTACGGGGGCATGCGTATTGATCCTGATACGGTTGTGTGAAAAAGCGTTGGTCATATATTATTTAGTCTATTGCTTGACTAATTGTACATTTTAGATGATCTACCTTGATTTTTCCACCTACTGCGTCCCGCACATCACTCGGATATCATACGATGTTTGCTGCTGTTAAGGTACGGGGGCATGCGGATTGATCATGATACGGTTGTGTGAAAAAGCGTTGGTCATATATTATTTAGCCTATACTTGACTAATTGTACATTTTAGATGATCTACCTTGGTTTTTCCACCTACTGCGTCCCGCACATCGCTCGGATATCATACGATGTTTGCTGCTGAGGCTAAGGTACGGGGGCATGCGGATTGATCCTGATACGGTTGTGTGAAAAAGCGTTGGTCATATATTATTTAGTCTATTGCTTGACTAATTGTACATTTTAGATGATCTACCTTGGTTTTTCCACCTACTGCGTCCCGCACATCGCTCGGATATCATACGATGTTTGCTGCTGCTAAGGTACGGCGGCATGTGGATTGATCCTGATACGGTTGTGTGAAAAAGCGTTGGTCATATATTATTTAGTCTATTGCTTGACTAATTGTACATTTTAGATGATCTACGTTGGTTTTTCCACCTACTGCGTAACGCACATCGCTCGGATAGCACACGATGTTTGCTGCTGAGGCTAAGGTACGGGGGCATGCGGATTGATCCTGATACGGTTGTGTGAAAAACCGTTGGTCATATATTATTTAGTCTATTGCTTGACTAATTGTACATTTTAGATGATCTACCTTGGTTTTTCCACCTACTGCGTCCCGCACATCGCTCGGATATCATACGATGTTTGCTGCTGAGGCTAAGGTACGGGGGCATGCGGATTGATCCTGATACGGTTGTGTGAAAAAGCGTTGGTCATATATTATTTAGTCTATTGCTTGACTAATTGTACATTTTAGATGATCTACCTTGGTTTTTCCACCTACTGCGTCATGCACATCGCTCGGATATCATACGATGTTTGCTGCTGCTAAGGTACGGCGGCATGTGGATTGATCCTGATCCGGTTGTGTGAAAAAGCGTTGGTCATATATTATTTAGTCTATTGCTTGACTAATTGTACATTTTAGATGATCTACCTTGGTTTTTCCACCTACTGCGTCCCGCACATCGCTCGGATATCACACGATGTTTGCTGTTGAGGCTAAGGTACGGGGGCATGCGGATTGATCCTGATACGGTTGTGTGAAAAAGCGTTGGTCATATATTATTTAGCCTATACTTGACTAATTGTACATTTTAGATGATCTACCTTGGTTTTTCCACCTACTGCGTCCCGCACATCGCTCGGATATCATACGATGTTTGCTGCTGAGGCTAAGGTACGGGGGCATGCGGATTGATCCTGATACGGTTGTGTGAAAAAGCGTTGGTCATATATTATTTAGTCTATTGCTTGACTAATTGTACATTTTAGATGATCTACCTTGGTTTTTCCACCTACTGCGTCCCGCACATCGCTCGGATATCATACGATGTTTGCTGCTGCTAAGGTACGGCGGCATGTGGATTGATCCTGATACGGTTGTGTGAAAAAGCGTTGGTCATATATTATTTAGTCTATTGCTTGACTAATTGTACATTTTAGATGATCTACGTTGGTTTTTCCACCTACTGCGTAACGCACATCGCTCGGATAGCACACGATGTTTGCTGCTGAGGCTAAGGTACGGGGGCATGCGGATTGATCCTGATACGGTTGTGTGAAAAACCGTTGGTCATATATTATTTAGTCTATTGCTTGACTAATTGTACATTTTAGATGATCTACCTTGGTTTTTCCACCTACTGCGTCCCGCACATCGCTCGGATATCATACGATGTTTGCTGCTGAGGCTAAGGTACGGGGGCATGCGGATTGATCCTGATACGGTTGTGTGAAAAAGCGTTGGTCATATATTATTTAGTCTATTGCTTGACTAATTGTACATTTTAGATGATCTACCTTGGTTTTTCCACCTACTGCGTCCCGCACATCGCTCGGATATCATACTATGTTTGCTGCTGCTAAGGTACGGGGGCATGCGGATTGATCATGATACGGTTGTGTGAAAAAGCGTTGTTCATATATTAGTTATCCTATACTTGACTAATTGTACATTTTAGATGATCTACCTTGGTTTTTCCACCTACTGCGTCCCGCACATCGCTCGGATATCATACTATGTTTGCTGCTGCTAAGGTACGGGGGCATGCGGATTGATCATGATACGGTTGTGTGAAAAAGCGTTGTTCATATATTAGTTAGCCTATACTTGACTAATTGTACATTTTAGATGATCTACCTTGGTTTTTCCACCTACTGCGTCCCGCACATCGCTCGGATATCATACGATGTTTGCTGCTGCTAACGTACGGCGGCATGTGGATTGATCCTGATACGGTTGTGTTGAAAAGCGTTGGCCATGTATTTAATTTTCTTCGTTACCATGATCGCGACTCTGCCGGATTCGATATGTTCAACATTGATTGGAAGCCAGAGTCTTCTCCTATTGCACTTGCAGTGCTAGGTTAATGGACTACTATATATATATTTTGTAGTATGATTATTAAATATGAGCTACATAAATGCAGTGGGTCTATCAGAAACGAACCGCGTTGGAGTAGGTCAGATAGTAACCAGTAACTGGTGCGGGACTTTAATATTAGAATTGCGTGGAAAGTGTAGATTTATTTATAATATATACAGTGAACTGACAGGATGACGACAGAAGATATCTAAACAAACGATGGCGAAGACTCTTCTTTTCTGTCATTGCGAAGTTCGAAGTGTCTGTATAGCCAGCGGGCATGAGCAGTGTTGTGTTCGGCATGGCGCTACACTGAGCCTTGTTAGATGATTTTGTAACAAGCAACAAGTTGCTAACGAAGCAATGTGCAAACCGCTGTGCTAAACCAGCAATCATACTTTGGAAACAAATCTATTAGATTAGATAACAAATTAGTTTAGGATATTTATATGTTGAATTATTATATACAATATAATACTAGATGCTGCGCTGAAGCACTTGGGAGAGTAATGTCACCATATCTATAAATGCTTGGGATACTCGTCTACGAGAGACTGGGAAATTCAATGGCTTGCTATATCCAATTAGCGATAAACATGAAAATTGTTGAACAATCCATTACATGTTTTTCGCAAGTAATAATTGCTCTAGAGGCATGCAGTTGCCGTATTATATTTTCTGGCATATAGATCGATTCAATGAATAGTTAAAAGACAAAGTATATTTTATTTTGAATTTAAAATATAGGTTTAGCCGGGAAATTCTACTATAAATGGTGGAACCATCACTAAGTCAACAAACGCATACGTATTTTAACACAGGACACGTGTACCGTAAATACTTAATTTAACTGAAGCAACCCTTTCCAATTAATATTTGAAAACAGAGAAATTACAATAAATTTTCTAAAAGCACAGGCTTTTTTTGTAGCGGAGAGGTTGTTTTTATTTATTTTGCAAAGCTTCCTATCTAGTGGTGTATGTGCCATGAATGCTCGAATCTAGTTGTACCAACCAATTTCAAGTTATAAATAACAACAAGTTAACAGGCAAGGTGTTGGCCCGAAATGTAGAGTTTTGACAACATTATGGTCTCATGAAATACCTTTCAGGTTTATATTATCACTGCAGGTGCGTTGATTTATGCCACATGCATTAAAATTTTCTAACGCATAGTTTGCTCCTTACGGGGTTATATGTGATAACATCCTAATCCGAAATGATTTTGGTCCAACATAATGGATTTGTTCAACTCTTGCTTGCAACCAATAAGAGATACAGGCGAATAATTTGTCATTTGTTTGTCATTCTATGATCACATTGAGTGGTAAAAAAATTTGGACATTCCGTCAATCGGATTTCGAGGTATAGGTGTTGCAATAAACATAGCGTTTTGTTGATGTATATTGTTGCTAGGCAACAATATAATCTATCCTAGGATAAATTTATTCAGTAATAAATGAAAACTATATTTTGCTAAATTTCTGTTGTTTGGTAAATGTTATCTGCTAGTAACTGCCTGTTGCCGATGGCCACTTTCAAGCTATACCCTATACCCTGCTATACTACAACGCCCACATAAATATTTACCGTAAAGCTCAAAAAGCGATCATAGTTTTATTGCTGAATTAATGTCTGCAAACACCTATGGTAAACATCCAATGGTAATAATATAATATTTACATAATAGCACTAAGAATTATAGCAATCATAAAACAAATAAATATCTCAGAACCCGTTGCTGAATTTAGGCCCATCAGACCTTTCACATTACCAATCATATTTCAATATACGCAGAATGTTATATATAGTCTGTTACGTTTTGCTTTCTATGAAATATTGTTTAAGACAAAATCATTCACTGCAGTCAAGACATTGCACTCGTCCAACTTATCAGTGAATGACCTAAGCTTTGTACCTAATACATTTGGTACATTGAAAGACTCATAAATAATAAATTCATGGCTTTAATTTGAGTATGTTTGTTTGCGGGTGCTGTTGTTACGCCGGTAAAGTACATATTTTTAGGTCCGGTCAAAGCGCAGTCAGTGTTATTTCGGGAATGGGCCAAAGCTGTGTCTGAGCTCTATAGGCGCTATGACCGAAAATTTAGGAAACTGGAACAGTGGAATAGCGAAATCTCTGTTCGACCAAACGATAAACTTATGTCGCAAAGACAAGTCGACGTAAAACGAAGCGACGCGCGCAAACCTCAATATCCGCTGGCATGGAATGCTTTACTTGGAAATATTTTAACTCCTATAGCTAGAAACTTGATAGTACACAAAGGGTTTCGTATAAAAACAATTGATGGGCCAACAACATGGGGTCAGTTTGCTCGACATCAGTATATGGAAGGAAAGTTATTCACCGGTTTTAATTTGTCACATAAAAGCCAATTTTTGAAATTTTCAAACATGTTGAATCAAATAAACTTCAATAACACAGAACTGTTATTCATGCACAATGCGCTTATTTCAATTAAACATAAGCAGTTGTCGCTCGACAAATACATTTCGACTGCTTTGCCGAGTGTACTTAGTCACACGCAAACAAAATCTCTATGCAGATGTCTAGTGTCTAAGCATTTTGAAAACCTAACACATGACGAGTTTTTTGAAATTTATGGCAAATACATGATGTTTGATGGGTATGAAACTGCATTGTCTAAAATCATGCCCATGTGTAATAACACACAAAATTATATTCATTTATTAAACTAAACCTACAAATTCTTTGCTGACAGTAACGTTTAACAGCAAATCATGCTTAGTCTTTAGTTATAACCGCTTCGTGTGTTGTAAAACCACACTTGCTCATACGGTTGGAGAGGGTTTATATTCCCCTCCGACCCGAATGCGAAAACCAGTATTATATAGGGGAAATAGGTATAAAGTGGGGAAATAGCGGCAAAAATCGGCGGAAAATTGGCAAAATTCGCGGGAAAACTGGCAAGAATTAAAAAAAATGTTAAGTCCCGCTAATTTTCGAAAATTTATCTCCCCTGACGACATCGTGGATGTATGGAAAAAACACAATGGATCCGATATTTTAATATCTACGCAATTTTTCATGCTAAATAACCCTAATCTGATCAAATTTTAATCTTTTTCGATCTACGAAATTCCTTCGACATAAAGAACAAATGAAGCCAAATCGTAAGCATTTTATATACGCTATTTTATGCTATAAAAATAACTGCGACGAAATCCTAAACTTTTTTCACCTTCGCTATTTTATTCTTATCTTCGCTATTTTTTGCTTTTTTAAAGAACTACTTGAGTCCAAAATGTACACGTCTAAAATTTACGCTATTCTTATGCTGTAAAACACACACCAGGTCAAATCCTGTTCTTTGTACGTCTACGCTATTCGTATGTTATAAAGAACAATCACGGCCAAATCCTAGACTTTTACATTTACACTATATTTCATTGATCGCGTCTTCTATTGTATAAATGTATGAACTCGAACAAAATCCAAAAAATTCTTGGCATTAGGAACTGACAAAAAGAAACGGAACAAAACTCAAAGGCGCATTTCTAGAAGATACCAGTTTCAGGTAACGACAGTTTTTCTAATATATTTTGCATACATGTTCATAATTTGAGGGCCCATGGGGGAGGGAAGCCCCCTCCACGGGGAACTCAGTGTGTAACACCCAACTTTTTATGAGCATGTATAGTCTTTTGTATCAGCAATTCTTTCTCTGCTGTAACACTGAAAAAGTATAATAGATCACGTTAATCATGATATAGCTCTATTTTATTACCTCAAATTTTAGGTTTTCTATTTTGTATTACATTTCGACATATTGTGCATATGGGTAGCTTACGTTGTCAACAAGGGCTAAAATATCTATGTAAGAAATCGGAGTATCGTTTTTTCGAAGAAATGTATCACAGCAGTATATTATGTTTCCTCTTTAACCCGTTCCAGTAATAACGTAGTCTTAACTAAGGGATAAGAAAATAGGGCAAAAGCATCCAAACAGAAAACATTTTTAAATATCTCGAGAAAGAAACATGCCTGAAACGGAGGCTTTCAATCGAACTCGTGGCGTTGTAAGTAGAAGTAAACAATAATTAACAGGATATTGGACATTCAACTCTCAAAAGCTTGCTATCGTTATATATTGTGCATAAAATACATTAAAGCTATCGGTTTTGTTAGAGCTGTTGATCCAGCGATATTATTTTCGTTTACTAACCAGCGAATAACAATGTCTGCCCTGACAAATGTGTCAATTTAAGAACGGAAGAGTTAATACAAAAGGTATTACAAAAATAGAAATATTCGTTTCTAAACCAATGAAGAATAATACGCAATGAAGAACAATTGTTTAATGCTGCATGATTGAGGAATCGTCAAATCTCATAGCTGATTGTCACGAAATGCTCATGAGACATATGATGCAGCATATTCAGGCATTCGTTACAGTTGTGCCAAGAGTAATTGCACACTGATGCGCTTCGGCTGCAAGGATTTTTGACTACGCTCTATGGGCAATTGTTCACTTACTTTATTTTATGATTTTGTCAGACTATTCTACTAAAGGCTAAGCTTCTGTATTTTGTTCACTAGCTGCAGTGCAGCGACATACTGTGATCAGAATGATTTGCCTTCGCCCATAGAAAATCTTGGACACGTCTTTCTTATGATGGTATTAATAGCAACAAACGTCTCCTATATATTTGCGTAGCACACAAATTTCAAATATTTTAAATCCCATACTATGCCTATAATATAGCCGCCAGGCGTTGTAAAAAAGCATTTCAATTGCATTTAATGCTGTGTATAGTTCTTCCAGTCACAATAAAAGCCGCTGCTTTAGGTTTAATGCTGATTGTAGCACTCATTTCACACATAAATGACTAGCGTTTTTACAGCTAAATGAAATGTGTCGGCCTTTAATAACAACATATCCCAACAATTAAAGCAATAGCAATTTAAAGGTTAAATTGATTAACAGGATGAATGGTGGTACCGTTTCAAAAGTGATAGAGCACAGGACATTCAATAGGACGCTTAGATGCTACATGTGTATATAAAGTTATACGATTGTAGACAAAAACTTTTCGAAAATTTTCAGTACTGAAGGATACAGTTTGTAAACTAAGAAATTGAGACACATATAAACAAATGTATTGCTTTCCAATTTGTTTGTTTTGTTTCCACAAAAGAAAGTTTCGGCGGTGTTTGAGATAATCTAACTTATCCTGTGCTGTAATTTTTTAAATTATAGACCGCAAATAGTACATATATGCCTTTCACTATTTTTCTAGTAATACGGCTGATTTCTTTCCTTAATGTAACGGGTGCTTATCTTTGAGCTTTAATAAAATTTAATCTAATATATAAAGCATTAAAATATTATCAAGCGCATTTATACAGCGTTCAGCTGCTTGTGCAGGTTTACCTACAACAGATATGAGTAACACATATTTGCCACACAGAAAAGTTTATATATATTTATTTTGCAACTTATTTTGAAAATAAAAAGCCATAATAAGTCAAACGTGAAGCGATTTGCGTTCGGGGACCCATCAATATTTAGTTGTTTTTTTATGCTGTAAAAGGTAATAACATTGACGTTTCAGACCATATAGGTATAAGATAATTTTCGATACAAAATTTTAATAAACAAGTCTCAGTTTAATTGGCTAGAAGTAAGAAATATAGTGTTACGTACGTACATTATTCATATGCGTACTAATCCGTTTTAATGTTTCCGTGAAATCATATAGCTGGAGCATTAGATACGAACGTGATGAGTAGAAACTTGAAGCAGCAGCAGAACGTCTTGCAGAAAATATTGCAGAGTGCAATGGCTTCAGCGGTTGCATTAAGGTGCGACGACACAATAATTATTGCATTATAAGAAGCCAATGGTATAAACAATAAGTCGAGAAAGTTTGTATGTATACGCTTTAACAAACGGTGCAGCTTATACTAATGTGTTGACAACTGCATGGAAGAGTGAATTAAAAAACCATTTCACCCACACTAGCTTTGGTGCAGATTACTGCTCTCAAGTGTGCAATTGCGAACGCCAATGCTTTGCGCTAATGATAAAACCATTGCATGCAGGATTGCAAATGCTAAATTTGTTGCTCACGCGAATGTAATGGCCTTGCAAAATGTATGATATTAATGCAATGGACACTGCAAATTCATACGCCCGTGCAATGTTTGTGGTTTTTGCACTTACATGAGCTAACGTCATAACCACTACACGAAGGGCGTATTCGATATTTCTATTACACTCGAGTCGGGCTGCGGGCAACTGTTACGACTATACTGGCTACGGTGTGTAGTTGACGCGAATTACGCATAACTATAAATTCCACACAAATGGTTCCTTAATAGCTATCTTGGTGCGACCCGTCGGATTGATATTGGAAGCATATTAGTTAGTGCATTTGTTGCGGAAATACATATTATATCGACTTTAGGACTGTAATCGGATGTTGATTTTATTTGTATTCCATAGAAAAAATTCGGATTTTATGGACTACATGCGTCAATTTTTAACAAAAGTTTTAATACTTAAGTACCTGAAATTCAGCTTTGCAATCCGCATGTCAATCTAGTATTGTATCATATTTGCGCGCAATATTACATCGATAGTTTGCAGTGCTTCATGTCTACGCTAATGTTATACTGACAATTTTTGCAGAAAGCTAACAGGCAAATTTTTTTTCACTCAATGACACCTTGTGTTAACAAAGCGCTAAGTGACAAATCCATATAATTTTCTGATTTGTCCATGCTGAGTGTTAAACCTGAATCAATCAATCAATCAATACTTGTTCAAGGTGTACAGCAACATTTACCTTTGTAAATAGGAGATATAATGTTCCAAACGAATCAATGCCTCAACCGTAAATATACATGTATGTACTACCTAATTTTTTTACTAGTTTAAATTAATTGATGCTTTCGATAGCTTTATTGTATAAATGTTACGTTTGTATTTAGGCGGGGCGTCAGCTCTATTGTTATCGCATATTTGTCATATGTGTGTCTCGGTTTGTTACTGCTGTATTGAACTATATATAACGACATATAATAGAACTACATATAAACAGCTAAATTTCAATTAAAATTACGTTTCTTATTACAAATAGTTGATGCTGCTTTACTGGTTGTGTTGAAACTGAAAGCTGAGCGTGATGTTTTTTACATGCAGTTTATCAATGTTTATTTACGTATGGGATGTTGCAGTAGTTATGTTGCTTTGCGTGTTGTCGCACAATGTCAGCAAGGTGTATAATTCGCCAAGTAATAATTGTAGCAGGGAATATCTGCGTTATATGTTTACCTGTCATATCCTAGTTTACACTCGACAGTTAGTGTTAAAAACAGGTTTATTATCAAATTGTTATGAGCCGGTTTAGTTGACAACCGCAACTGTATTCTTGTATACAATATATTGTATATTCACATAGAGATTAACGAAATTTGCTAATATTCGTGGTCGTGATAACTGGGATTTCGGAGACTCCGGCCATCCATGAGCAGCACACTCTCGGGCCACCATGTATTTGCTCCTGTGGGCAGAGTGCATATTTAGCTGATTTCGTTTGAAAAAATATGTTTTACAGTTACAAAACTTATCCAAAAATGTAGCTGCCATCACTAATTTTGCGTCAGAAAATATATAAATTTAAAATATACCATGGACTGTTACGGCACTGTCTTTCCGACACGAGAACTTGTTATTTATATATACAATCTCTATTTATATTTATCTGAACGTCTATTGGACATTAATTCATAGTAGTATGGACGAATGCATCAACAAATTACCATCTCAACTCTAATAGTCATTCACATTCATTGTTACTTAGCCTGAGGCTCATCCTAAATTGCTTGGTATGTTTATAAGTGATGACAGTCTTGGCCGTAAAAATACTCAATTTAAATCACAATGCATATGATTAACATTATTATGGTATGTTAATATTTGGCAAAACAGCACAGTGTTCGCTTGTCATGCTACATTGGAACAAATTTCACAAAAACTGTAATTCATAATACGCACTTAGCCAAATTAGGGAGAGCAAACTAAATTCAAAGGGCACAGGCCAATTCAAGTGGGTGCAAAATTCTGTTATACTTAAATAGTTTTCTATCAAATGAAATTAATACTGCCATTGCAAAATTAAAAAAATCAGGAAAAATATTTGTATAAAACAATATAATAATGAAAGAAACTGATAACCAGAATAACAAATTTAATTCTATATTATCAGTGATGGCCCTTGTTTACGAAGAAAAGGCCACTCCACAGTTTAAGAATATGAGATTGACATTTTCAATTGTTGTATCAGCAGAGCGAATAAAAAGTCAGTGGCGCGTGTTCCCCCCACCCCCCCCCCCGCCCTGACACCCCATGGTTACATGTCTGCTTCGTAAATTTACGAATAATTTAATTTCTGTTGGATGAAAAATATCTAAACTGTAACCAGAAAGACTACACGATGGAATTTGAAGAAGGAATTGCGAGACTTAATAGCAACTCAAAGCGATCCGCACTAAAAATAAAGTGATCTAGGCGCAAAGATATGTTGCTTCGCAAACATTTGAAATTAAAAATCAAAACACAAAAGGCAGCTACCGCGGAGCACTTACTCACACGAGTCTCCCCGTGGCGACTATAAACTGCTTGTAAGCGATTTATTCAAATAGTTAAACATAGCAGGAAAACCCCGATATATTGAAACGTTCGAAAAGATTGAAAGGCCAATGTTGGCAAAAATGAATGCAACTGTTTACCTAACGGTGATAACAAATCCAATTTAATATTTCGAATTTTAGTGTAATGTCAATTATTACGTGTAACTTGGCCATGTTACGAGTTGAAAGTTTTCTTTTATCTATTGTAAGGCATTTGGGCTTATGTTCGAACAAAAGGAATAAGAATTTGAGAATGATTAAAATAAAATATTTAGAGCATAGTCTAAATCATAGGTATGTGGCGGCCAGGTGTAGCAGCACTCTGGGTGTTCTACGACGGCCCCTCACATACTCAACGACGACCCCTAACCCCAGCCATGGGCGACGCTCGGCAGGATCCATACCAGTTACTTCCGAGCTGATGTGGTCTTGGGTTATTGGAGGATTCAAAACAGGCTCACTGGCAGAAGTGCTGTTCGCCGCTGATTGAATGATTATTGATACGTGTCATTATTCATATTCGCTGTAACATTCCTATTGGACAATCAAATATAGGTGTACTGTACATGTTCTGTATATAAGTGGTTCCTTTCTGTTAGTAAATCACTCGTCTCATTTTATGTCGTATTGTTACGCCGACATGCTACAGGTATCTCTGTCCCTTTTGCTCAGCGTGGCTGTAGAGGGTCTCGGCGGTTTTGGCGGACTGAGGTAAAGAGTGAAAGAGTGGGATGGCCAGGAGTAACCAAGAAGTTCCCTCCGATTAAACAAATTTTTCTTATAATTAATAGGGAGTAGGCTAAAACTTTCCCCGGCTCCTCATAATTCTACTGATTTTGCCTGATCTGAAATTTTTGTTATTTTGTTAACATTGCCAAAATCCCTGGGGGCGTGGATTAAAATGGGGGCTTAGGGGTTCGAACCTTATTAGGTTATCTCCTGCTCAGTGTGAACACGCGTGGATCTAATCCTATTGCGAACGACTAAAACGCAAACCTCAGACCAATGGGTCACTGACGTAACTTTCCTTGACGAATGTTACTAAAAGTATTAAAACCTTATGTGCATTTAAATTTAATGCACAGCGTAATGATGTGCATTGTTTGGCATACAATAGATATGATAAAGTGCTACGTAAATCAGAATCCACCACTACACTTTTGTAAACCTTATTATACTAGTGAAGCTCGCTTGCGAGCCAGAATTCGAGTGGTGAGAACAATCCCCCGAAGTCTGTTGTAGAAAGCACACACAAACAAAGCCTACACACAGTAGGTACGCAGGTGCAGCATTATATAAACCGTGAGTGATGAGTCATAGTTACGCCCGCCTCTTTTGATAGCCAACGTATGCAGTAGACAAAAAATCATACAACGAGTACAAACACAATCAACTAACAATTCAATAATTCAATAAAACCCTAAATTGACCGTGAAAAGAACGCTAAAGAATTCTAACCGACACTTGAGAAAAATCTCATTTATCATACCAAGTATGAAGCAGAAGTGTGAAAAATATTTGCCACACAATATTTTTGAAACTCGCAATCAGCTTGTTGGCCCAGAAAACCCCATATCCGACACCAAAACCAACAATAAGCACACATATAGGTGCATTTCCCACGACTTTTCACCAAATATGAAATTTGGCGCCAACTATAAGCCTATAAACTCCAGATTGGGAAGTTATTGAAAAACTTGTTATATATCACTGGAAAGCCCTGATAAGGCTACATGGAATAGGTTTATTAGTTTGCGGATACCTCGTGTACTTATTGAGAAAAGTCGCAAAAACTGAAGGGGGTGCCCGAAAAATGGGCCAAAATGACGTCATTTTGCCCCATAACTTATCCCACGGGAAAAAACTCAAAAATCGGGCTCCGTCAGAACACCTAAACCGACCATTGCGGTTCGAATGAGCTTTATTGTATCAAAATCCGCCCAACCGTTATCGAGATCCAGGTGCGACAGGCACACAGACAGGACCTCCTCAACCCTCCCTCCTGAGGCAAAATTGAAAATTCTCGTTCCACTCGTTCGCTTCGCTCGCGAGTGGAATGGCCTCGCTTCGCTCTCTCATTCCACTCGAATTCAATAAACAACTTCATTGCAATAAGTAACGCTATGGAGTGCGAAAGGGTAGTTATTAATTTATCGGGTGAACTGATGGCAAGGTCTAAAACAAAAATTGGTTCCATACCTAATTTGTATTACAAAAATTAATAATAAGCTATCTTAATTCATCATTGGGTTTATTATGAATGCTATGTTACTGAATTGCAATTTGTTGTGTTTCCTAGTGCAGAGTAATTGGTAAGTTACATATGTACAACATACAGTTACAGAAAAACCGAGAACAATGTGACAGCCTAACTGCTATGACTAAAAGCATACAAAAATTAGTAATGGCCATTCCGAGTTTTTTTGGATCATCACCGTTTTAATACCGTTGACTAGAGCGCAAGAAAAGGCTGGCAAAAGACACACAAGGTACTTTTTTCCGCGAAAAAAGTATCATGCCTCCAAATTTCGGCATAATAGGGAAAGTTTACAGTTACCACTTGCAAAATGGCCTGTAGATCCTAAACGAGTCATCGAGGTTCTACGTTTACGAGCATTAATATTACTTACAATCTTTGTGTTGCTATAAAAGCACCGGAATTTCGCTGTTACCCATCTGTTGCTGTTTCTCTAAAAATGAAATCAATTTCATGAAAACAAATCCTCAGAAATCAGATCAGATATTTTACCAGACCAGTCTTCTTACAGTAATAATCCGTAAGCTTATCGCTGTGATTATAATACAAATACTGCATTAAATTGCAATTTCATAAATGATTTATTTAAAGTTCCCATACAAGACAAAACATACAGCTAAAATTTATACCGATCTTTAACTAACCATTGCAATTTATTGATATCACATTACTATGACATTAGGCACTTTAGATTATATAAGATTTTATAATAAGCTCAAGCTACATAAAACCTGGTCATCACATGTATAATATTTGGACCTGTCAGTAGTAACTAATTCTGTAATATCTAATTTAGTAATTTAGATATCAATGCACTGACATTAAGCAACTATCTGGATTCTTGCTACGAGCAAACGCAATTCATTGACTTACTAATTGGGCCGGACTATTGGATCATATTATAGTAACATTGTTCCAAAAGCACCTGACACAATAAAAGCAGAAAAATTATTTATAATTTTATAGTTGATGGGTTTAAGACAAATGTAATGAATTAACATTTAAATATAGCATAAAAAATAGATATAAAACGCAAACAGATATATGTAAATTATAACTCAATATAATTTCAAAACAATCGTGAATATTCATCCCATGTTTTCTTGATTACCGTCAGCACTAAAGTTTAGATGAGGTTTGCGGCGGGGAAATGTTTGTAGTAAAATTTGGGACGTAGTTCGGATCAGTGATTGCAGGCCTGTCTAGTGTAAACTTGGAAATGTCGTGCTTTGTTGTGCCCGTAATTGCCATTTCGCTAAGTATACGTCCGAAAAGTGAAGCAAACCTGAAAGTAAAAAAAACAAAATTGGAACACAAAACTCGATGTCGTCAATATTAGACTGATCCGTTACTTTTGTATATTTCCTTTATCTATGATTTTATTGGAGAGTAAGAATGTTGTATTACAAGAATTGGCTAAAATTCTGTTTTCTCACATATATCCTTGCATTACCCAGCACATACCATGCGATCTTAAACTATTCAGTTAAGTTATTTTGCATGCTGTTGATCAGTCTAGCTGAACGTGTCTTTCTGACATTATTTACAAAACATTAACAAGGCGTTAGAAACGTGTATTATATATTATAATAATGTTTGTTTTCAGCTACACTGCGTTGTCTATAATACTATAAACATGCCGTCTCGCAGTAACATTGTGTATTTTAATATCCAAGAGCATACAATCTTCAATACAAATAAGGCCATTGATCATGTAGACGAAGACGAGGTTCGTGCTTCGTAGAGCACAAATTGACCGTAACATCATGTCAGCCGCAACGTAGCGAAATCAAGGTGAAGTATGACCTTCATCAATACCTGAGGAATACCACATATTTGCTCAGGGTTTAGTCCTATGTCTTACCTATGACCTTCACCGACTCATTGAAGTGTATTAAAAAACTAAGTTTGTTCGGAATACAAAGATGGACTCACTTGAACGCGTGGCCTGCGCCACAGCAAACAATGACATCTTCGTTCCCCGAACGGCGCAAGTTGTCGATTACAAACGTTCGGTCGCGAGTCATTGTATACAGACAAGTTTTTGTTTCCATTATTCGTCCTACGGCCTATAAAAATATACAATCTTTCTCCAAAACAAGTTATACATTAAAATTTATTGCACAATTCAATATCACAATTTAATGCTGCGAGTAATAGTTGTATTACAGGCACTCGTGCGTTCCAAGATTTGTATGCGCGGTTTGACGAGTTCGATAGCAAGTTTGAACGAGTTATTGTACGTCCAAATCTTTGAATGCACAGCTGTATATGCTACCAGTTACTTGGCACAAGATGTGCTGTGTGTTGCGTTCAATGATTTATGAGCACAGCTTCAAGTGTATAGACAATGTTAAAATAATTGCAATTGCAGTTTTCAAGCAACAGCTATGATCGTAAGAAGACACCCGTTGCAATGAAGTCACGTTACAGGACATAACATATAATTATAAAATTTACAGCGTGGAAAAGGCGTGACGAAAATATGTACATCATTTGTTATAAGAACATTAGTGAGTTCTTTAGTAGAAGCACAGCGGAATATCATCGTTGTTTCATTCTAGATAAAGATACGGTAAAGTAATTGGCGAACAAGTGGCTTGAAATTTCCAAAATAAAGAACATACATCAGCAAAATTCAGAATATACATTAGCAAAGCCAAAAAATTATGAGAACTGAAATTAAATACTTAGTTGAAATTTTAGTCAGTCTATGTGGATTAGCGCAATAAATTATTATTTTAGTGCAGCTTGCACAGAGAGTGGAATGCAGTCACTGTACATTGTGGCAAAATTTAAAAAAAGCTGCTACAGCGACTGTGTCACTTTAATAAAAAACTGCTACAGAAACTGTTTCATTTTTGGAAACACGAGCTACAGGGACTGTGTCACTTTAATAAAAAACTGCTACAGAAACTGTTTCATTTTTGGAAACACGAGCTACAGGGACTGTGTCACTTTTAGAAAAACTGCTACAGAACATGTGTCACCTTTGAAAATGTTTTGAAAAAATACTGCAGAAGCTGTGTCACTTTTAGAAAAATTGCCAAACAAGCTCATTACTTTTCAGAAAAACTGATGTATGAATGCCGCCGCTTTTTTCAAACTTTTGAAAATATATGGGTCTATATTCAGGGCAGTGGTCACAAGACATACGTATATAAGTGTTTTTAGAATGGCAATTGCGTTAGAGTCGAATTTTGGACATGTATATAACCATACTCTTAACATTTTTGCAATATGATACATCGGTGTAATCCTTGTTTCACATGTCTATTTAGTTGGTATGGGAGTAAGCTGGTATTTTCTTGGTATAATTTGTATTCCAATCTCAAACGCATCTATTTGAATTAACCGAAGAAAATTAGTTAATCCTAACTAAAAATTGACAGAATTGATTTCACACTTTTGATACGAATAACTATGCATATGCTATGCAGTGTATATTGTATTCTACAGCTACTGTCAATTTTAAAATGACATTTGTGCAGTATGTTGTAAATGATGGGTATGTTGTTCTTCTGAATGTATCTGTGACAAGATGTATGTTTTTGTACCCATGAGACTCCCACTGACCTATGAATGATTTGGTTGTTTTCAGTACAATGTTATAATCTGTTGCACCTTATGAATATAAAGGTTTTCGACGATGCTGAAACTGATTGAGTAATTTATTTGAACATATCTGTAACTGTTGTATCGTTTTGGAACGTTAATGCGACCTATGGGACTCCCACGTGAGCCATGAGTGATTTGATTGTTTAGATTCTTATTTTATAAATTTTTGCATCTGTGAATATAAAGTTTTTGAGAATGATGAAAATCATGGCGTGATTTATTTGAACGTGTCTGTATCTTTTGTATCTGTATTTGTTGATTTAATCCAGTATCACAAGATTGCACAAAAAGACAATCAAAACTTATGAAAATACAAAATACTACGCAGCAACAAGGACGCTTTATAACACGAACTATTCATATAACACTGGTAAGAACTAGAAGACGCCGAAACGTACAAATGTACCCTTTTTTGAATGATACTGTATCTCCTGAAGATCTCTCTTACGCTATGAATGATTTGTTGGTTTCAATCTAATATTACCATTTGTTGCATCTGTGATTACAAACCTTTCAAGGTTGACGAAAGCTATGAAGTAATTAATTTGGATGTATCTGTGACTATAAAGTCGCTTTCCCGCAGTATACGGCGCGCTGCGCACTTGTGTGGGTTGACACACCTTCTAGTTTTTTGACTTTGTGGGGAATCTTATACAATGTAATAGTCTGTCAAAATTCTTGTAATATTCCTAGATAAACCTGTATCCTTGAAGATAAGAGAAAACGCAGGCGGTCATGTTCATTTTTGAGCTATGAAACCGATTTACAAGACATAGACAAGCTGTGTTACACATATAAAAGTGACGCAATTGGTGCGGCAGTTTTTATTAAAAGTGACACAGTATATGTAGCAGGTTTTAAATAATAGCAATATCGTTTCTGTGACATAATTTTTTCTAAAACTGACATCGTTTGTATAACAGTTTTCCTAAAAGTGACACAGCTTCTGCGGCAGTTTTGTGTAGCACATTTTATGGATGCGTGTAGCAGTATTTCTAAAAGTGACATAGTTTCTGTCGCATCTTTTAAAACCTTTGCCACAACGCGCAGTAGATGCGCGTGACTCTCTGTGAAAGCTGCATAATTTTTGTGGAAGAGTGATTGTATTCTTTTAATATAAAAAATTGAAAGTTGAATTTATAAATTTTACATCAAAATTGTTGAGAAACGTTTCAATTTGTGACATCGATATTTTAACAACTATAAGTTACTATAACTACTAACTATTTAATATTTACTACTAACTATTAACTATTTCTTGTACAGCACAAATATGAACAAATTCCAAAACAATGGAGCAGTTTTTCTAAACGTACACTGTGGATCGATAAGTATACATAAATCAACGTTAATATAATACGTCTCGATAATATACCCGTGGGATGTATTTTTTCAAGAAATCCGTTACAGTTTGCTCGCGCACAGGATCGGGAACAAAATTTCGATTGTCTCCGGATACTGCATTACCACCAGCATCTACACCGACTTTAAATCCTCCAATACTATGAATTGGAAGAGTATAAATATTCAAATTGTTACTTGCATATAGTAAAACCGGACACCTGAAACATATAAAGACTCATGACTTAGCCCTCAAAGTGACACATATGAAATCTACAGAATCATTTAAAACCAGAGGGTAATTAAGACATTATATCACACAACAAGCGCTTCAATCGCCCTGTGAAACACGGTGAACGAGAAAATGTCCTGCACAAATTCAGAAATTCAGACAAATCAATGCGTTCAGCAGATAATTTAGTACCAGTAATCCGTAACGAGCCCTTAACGAAGAGCGTGACACTCTTGTAGCACTATGCTATATATGTTGCATTATTATGCTGCCGATTTCTGGGTCGTTGGTCCCACTATTATATTGTGAAAAAATTCCTACTTATGCTTTACCCCCGTCTTTCCAAATACCGCGCTAACAATTTCATGGGCGTAAACACCGAGGGGGACAGCGGGACACGTCCCCTCAAAAATATGGAAAGTTGGTTAGTCATGTATGTAGACATAGAAACATGTCTCTGGGACGGACATGTAGGTCGACCATCAAAAATTTTCCAAGTTTATCAAGCATGTATATACTGATGGTTACCAGCATGCCCATAACCGTATAACTGCTGTAGGATGGTACCTTATCCCAACCTTCCCCCTCTCTCCCCCAGATTTCTTTCCGATCGTACTGCGCCCATCCTCAGATTTTTTCTACGGTACACCAGACGGTCTGTATCAGATTTCTTGTGTTTCCACTCTTGCCCAACTTTTGTACTTCCTTTTCGAATTCTGTCCCGTCTCGCCAAACATTTGTACCAAATTGTCACAATAAACGGTTCGTAATGAAAAAATTTAGTACAAGTGTTGAAGGCGCGTAGAGCAAAGGTTGGAAAGGTAGGAAAAACTTTTTTTTGAAGACAGGGGCAAGCGAAAGTTAGAGAGAGACTATATGAACCACGTGAAAGTATAATCAAGACTAATGACATAAAAATTAATGCTTATTCCACAACGTATATAACATAGCGTGATATTAGTGTAACACAGTCTTTCAAGCATCTATCAACGACAAGCTGTAGAACTATTTCAACTAGGAATTTGTTTATATTTATTATATAAACATTGTATATACATTTATAAAACAAACACTGAGCGGTTATTTTATCAGTAAAATGCAAACGGAATTGCAACAATGTATTCTTTTATTATCTTCGAAGTTTTAAGAAAGAATTAAGAATTTACTATCCGATTTTAGATTTAGTGAACAAGTATGGATTACGGGCACACGCCATTAAAAATATTCGAATATTTATGACCTTAAAATATCGTATATCAATAATGTAATCGTTTAAATTGAATAAATAACGATATACTACGTTCGTCGTTCTAAGATATGTACTATGAAATACAAAATTATCATAAAACGTGGACTTATTTGTTTTTATAAATTAGCAGGAACGTCTTGATCAGAAGCACCATGTTTTATGTAAAAAAACTGTTAAATACTTTCCAAGCTCCAGTCAGGCACTGTTAGTACTTGTTGTTTCAGTTTCATTAGACATATAGAGCTACAACTATTGTTACTTACTTGTCTTTTGTGAAGAATTTCGGATATTTTGTGGCAAAAAATGAAACGTTTTCTTGCGTCACTTTAACCGGAATATGACAACCAACAGTTGATAGCACGTCGTTCAGCCACGCTCCTGCAGTAATTATGACTTTTCTGCATTGATACTGACCGTTGGATGTATGAACCTATAAAAAGCTATATATACTCGTAAAGGCAAACAGTAATGTCGGGCGCTAGCAATTTACAGTAAAATCTAGTTCGAATGGGACCTTGTTCTGGAATTTAAAATTTAATGTAACGCGAAACACAGCGAAAGCAAACGAACCAGTAGATCTTCAGGTCCCCGATTTTCAATCCTTAGGACTTTTGTGTTTTCTATAATTTGAGCACCGCGTGCTTCGGCAAGTTGTTGATGCATCGAGTTTCCCATACCAGCATCTACTAAGCCACATTCGGGATCATAAACAGCTAAAACATACGGATGATAATATGTATATTATTTGTGCAATGGTTTTTTGATATAGCAAGACCAATATTTTCTGTATTTATTATAAACTCCACTGGATTTAAGTTTAGACTTAAAGAAAGGGGGTTCATTTGCTAAGAAATATACATTCTGGATTTGCAGTATTTCTGTTATTTGTTTGTGGTAATCATAATGGCTGCCGTCAGACCCATTCTAGAAGTATTTATACCGATCACTTGAAGCAGTTACCTGAAAAAAGGTGTTATATTCGTTCTATATTTCTAAAAAACTGGGAGGTATAGCACTTTTGAGTTGGTGCATAAATGCGTATTATTGACAAACAGAAGTTGTTATGGTGTTCGTTTCCACACGTTATCACGCTAATGAATATTATCACAGAGCTGTTTTTGTCTAAGCAACGTATAAAAGCCTGGCTTTCTTTTAACAATTTATGAAAAGTCCCAAGTAAATTGCGTTGAGATAGAAGTCGTTTTAACACAGCACACGGTCTTTGTTGAGTCCAGCTTGGTGCAGGTTGTATAGAATCATATCGATCGGTAAAATATGTCGATCTTTAAGTACATTTAAGCTATATCGATACTGATAGTGGACACACATTACGACGAATAAAGATTTTTTACCTACGATAAATACAGAACTAGCTATATCATAAGGGCTTAAACTTGTTTTATCACTTTTAAAGCAGAATGCAAAATGATTAGTTACTTTTGACTGTCCAGCAGTTTTGGTCCAAAGGCAATAGTGTTAATGTGTTGCAATGTTACCAACACTTGAATGTAAAAATCTTTTTTGACAGTTGTTGATTCAAATGGGGTTATTACAACATAACCGACCTATGTAAAAACATTCTATAATAGTGACTCAATTTAGATATGGTTATCATAAAATAGCCGTCCAAATGAAAAAATCGATTATGAGTCGCTTCAGAAGAGTTTATTGCGCAACAGTCCAACTTGAGTGTTTCTTGCAAACGCTAAATAAAACTGTAGTATTTGTCAAATGTACTAGTGTTAATTTGCGCGGATTACTTATGCGCGAGTAAACTTAACGTGGCCCCACTAAACATCCTATTTTTTCGTAAGCGATATCGAGTCGCAAACCCTTGTGAGCTGAAAATAGGCTGAATTTTCGGTTTTTCACTAAACGGAAATTGGCAAAATCAAATTCAAGTGCCAGAAATCACACCTTGTGTTAGAAAAGAATTTCGGCGTTTTAAATTTGCAGAAATTCGGTTCCCTAAGCTTAATTATTTAGATTTGGATTATTCAGTGTTTGCGAACAAATTTAATGTAATAGTGACGTCACAAGCAAATCCATCATGTAGTTAAGCTCTTGATGTTAGAGAACAAGCCGGTTTAATTCAATTTCGATAAAATTTCGTTCTCAAATATTTGGGTAATTTTACTTGAGTTTTCGCGAACACAAAATGGCTAGATTTCAATCGCGAACAGTGTGTTCGCGAACAACTTTACGCCGAATTTCAATTGACTAAAAGCGTTTCAAAACAATTTTAATACAAAACTACAAAATAGGATGGTTGGCGGATTCATTTTTAAGTTTACTCGCGCATTACATGTTTTGGTTGATTTGCTTAAAAATCACCGAAGCTACTTAGTTGTGAAGTCTTTGAAACTAGATATTAAAAGGTTTCGGCTTGTCAAGTTATGTGGCTGCACACGCAGACAATATTGTTGTTACTGGCATATCAGAATTTTCCCGGTATACGTAATTCAAATGATCGGAGAATAAACATTACAAATACTAAATTGCAGTGTACTTGGGAATATAGCACAAAGCCAAATATGCGTGTTGGAAACTCGGTACCACATTCAAAACAGTGTGCCATGACGGTTGTATCTGATTTTATATTAAAAAATTATCAACAAAAATTATTAGAAATCTAACATTACAAATACTAAATTGCAGTGTACTTGGGAATATAGCACAAAGCCAAATATGCTTGTTGGAAACTCGGTACCACATTCAAAACAGTGTGCCATGACGGTTGTATCTGATTTTATATTAAAAAATTATCAACAAAAATTATTAGAAATCTAACATTACAAATACTAAATTGCAGTGTACTTGGGAATATAGCACAAAGCCAAATATGCGTGTTGGAAACTCGGTACCACATTCAAAACAGTGTGCCATGACGGTTGTATCTGATTGTATATTAAAAAATTATCAACAAAAATTATTAGAAATCTAACATTACAAATACTAAATTGCAGTGTACTTGGTAATATAGCACAAAGCCAAATATGCGTGTTGGAAACTCGGTACCACATTCAAAACAGTGTGCCATGACGGTTGTATCTGATTGTATATTAAAAAATTATCAACAAAAATTATTAGAAATCTAACATTACAAATACTAAATTGCAGTGTACTTGGGAATATAGCACAAAGCCAAATATGCGTGTTGGAAACTCGGTACCACATTCAAAACAGTGTGCCATGACGGTTGTATCTGATTGTATATTAAAAAATTATCAACAAAAATTATTAGAAATCTAACATTACAAATACTAAATTGCAGTGTACTTGGGAATATAGCACAAAGCCAAATATGCGTGTTGGAAACTCGGTACCACATTCAAAACAGTGTGCCATGACGGTTGTATCTGATTTTATATTAAAAAATTATCAACAAAAATTATTAGAAATCTAAACGCACCCTTAGTGGAATCCGGAAATGTTATTGTAGGCCATCTTTTGCGTATATCTGCTCCATTCAATAGCTCGCACCTTAAAATATCGTGTCTCAAAATGCTAGTTACTTCAAAAAGTTTGTATCATATGATATTATGAAACCAAAACCGCACAGGCTGAAGCGCAAAATTGTTTATACTTTGCCACCTACACATGACGAAGAATGTGAAAAAGAAACTAGCTATATAAATTATAAGTTAGCAGCAGCTTCGTTATATTCCGTTCGCTTCGGTTTGGGGATTGGACTTTTAAATCATTGCACAGTTGAAATTCTCTCGTATAACTTATATATCTATGTTTATAATATTGAAAACATTGTTTTTATTACATCTATTAATGGGCAAGCTCATCACCATTGCCTTGGAATTGTGTGACTCATATCGTGTCCGAATAATTAGTCTTTCAAAATATCCATAACGGTTAAACGTTAAATTTGTGGCAATGTATAGCCAGTAAAACCAGCATCCATGCGCAAAGATCCCATTGTGCTCAAATTGCTTGAGCAGGATCGTAACATTTATCAATATATATCAATTTATATAAAATTTTTCACATGAAGAACACAAATCACGGTCAAACCTTGTTCCCGTTTTAACCATACTGTTGTATACCGAAAGAATTGTTCCAATTTCACCACCTTCAGCTGTTGATAGGTAGAGGCCGCCTGTTCGATATACAAGCTGTACTCCTGATTCACGTTCCACAGCTTCCCATCTATAAGCAATAAGTTAAAGTGATGGCCTCCAAAATCAAAGTATTTCGGAATTATCGTAAAGACACACCTGATCATCTTGGTGCGTTGTTGCTTTGATCCATTTTGACCAGTGTATTAGATACGGTAATTTCAACTTGTTAACTTAAATTTCAGCTATTTTACTTAATAACTAGTGTGGACAAACTCTAAAAGTCATTATAATTTTGTCAATTTAAGATAAAACTGGTCAGACAAAATATCGCGCTGAATTTTTCTATGATTAAAATCGATAAAATTGTAACGTTCCATATATAATTTGTGTGCTATTATGAAAAAATGTTGGTTTATTTGCCTCTTTGTTTATTTAGTTATTTAATAATTTCCAAGTATCACATACTCTAGTAGCTCAGTGTACAACTTGAGATATCATCAGGATGAGCGATATGCTCAAGGCTAGACTATGTTAATTATAAACGGAAACTCATGATCGTATGAAGTTCATATAGTAGTTGATGTTTGCTATATGGAAGTAACGGAATTTACTGATTACTGAGAGGACAAACATGCAAGTTACTATGTCCAGTAAAAAAAATTGGCATTATTCTTGTTGAATTATGCCTTTTCTCTGCAGAAGGACTTACATATAAGTATCTATTCACTGAATCCTTAGGTTTATCCAAAAATTTAAACCCAATTCGTTCAAGCATTGCTATCTTGCACGGGATAAACGCAAAATTCATACAGTTTTGGCTCCACAATTGCAGATTTCAGATTTATTACAGCATGAATGCACAGAAGAATTTGGTTGATACTGATACCATTTGTACCTATGTAATCTGTTGAGAATATACTGCAAATACTTCAATTGAATTTCAACAATAACTGTATTTCAAGCACCAGCTTAAGTGAAAACTTTGTGTCAGCTTTGGTATTAAGTCCTGCATAACACACAAGTACAATTATTTTCTTCTCATTAGCAAACATGAAAGCCTAGAATCCATTCTACAGCTCTAGTACACCTAAAATGTATGCACTTTTTGTGCCAAAATTTAACATATACTCCCTGCTGCTGAGGTAACGACGTGTCAAAATTTGCGTAGAACCTATTCTACAGCTCTAGTACACCTAAAATTTATGCACTTTTTGTGCCAAAATTTAACATATACTCCCTGCTGCTGAGGTAACGACATGTCAAAATTTGCGTAGAACCTATTCTACAGCTCTAGCACAACTAAAATTTAAAGTACTTTTTGTGCCAAATTTAGCATATACCCCCTGCTGCTGAGGTAACGGCATCTCCCAAAATTTGTCAAGCACCTATTCTACAGCTCAAGCACAACTAAAATTTAAAGTACTTTTTGTGCTAAAATTTAGCATATACCCCCTGCTGCTGAGGTAACGACATCCCAAAATTTGCCTAGCACCTATTCTACAGCTCTAGCACAACTGAAATTTAAAGTACTTTTTGTGCTAAAATTTAGCATATACCCCCTGCTGCTGAGGTAACGACATGCCAAAATTTACCTAGGACCTATTCTACAGCTTTAGAATAACAAAAATTTAAAGTAATTTTTGTGCCAAAATTTAGCATATACCCCCTGCTGCTGAGGTAACGTCATGATAAAATTTGGAGTTTAGCAAACGCGAGTTTGCTATTTATTTTTTAATATTACATACATAAATACAAATCGTCAGCAAGTGGCTAAATTCTAACTACCGTCGTATGAGTATAACGTGCCGCACAAAGCATAATTAACCACAAAATTATATATCTAACACCATAAAATACACAGTATTCCTGTAAACACAACTGGTATATATTTTAATGTTTTGACTCTTAGACTTCTATAAAATCTCCGAGCCTATTTAAGTATATATTATTACAAAACCACTTAAATCTAGTTCTTTGTGGGATTTGGTAGCACTAATAGCCATTTGCATTGTGGTTAATTTTTGATCGAAGGATATGTTCTGTATCCACAAAGGTTATTTCCGTGGTAAAACTATTTCAATACTTGTAAATAGTACCTATATTTCTCAACGTACCGTATGATGATTGAGCGATAAGTTTGGATTGAACTCAGCCTATCAAAATCACGCGGACGTTGTCCGTTATGGGTTCGAAGATATTAGTAGCTAGCAGCATTCAATCTATTTATTATTTTGTTCAGTTATACATGATTTACGACAAGAATAATTTATGAAAAGATAATCTTAGTTGCTATGGCTTAACATATTACTGAGTTTTGTTAAGAAATAACAAACGACAGACCAGTGCTCGACAGCATGCACCAGTTTCTATTTCCCACTTTGAAACGCTTCTAAATGTCAAAAATATTAAAGAGACTTGCTTTTACTTTGACTAAAGCTCGAACTTTAGGATTCAGTATTGTTCTGCAGCCTAGTTATTACAGTTTTAAGGGCATGATTTGTCCTATGAATATTAATTTATTGATGTATTTTAGTGAAAGGCACTACATGCATCACATAACTTTAAGCTACCATTTCCATAAATTTAATATCAGCTCTGGGGTAAACGATACTCGTGTCACCGGAAAGAACTGAAATTCGCTGAACTGTTGAACTAAATTTGCCACAAAAATGGGAATATCTGGTCCGACGGAAATATGATGAAAATGATACTACACAAGGTCCTAAGAGTATGTTATTATATCAAAAATGAGTGAGAACACCATATCTGCAATTTCGCACAAGAGGTACCGAAAATCCTGAATAGAACTGTTAACAGATTTCAATTTTTAATGATGATTCAGCAGTTTTCACTAGCTAATGTAACCTCCTGCAGTCAAATGTAAGGCCGCGTTCACAAAGAACCTAAGCATAATTGAACTAAACATCACTTTAGCAAAATTGGAATCCATTCCACACATACTCTTTTTGCAGATAAAGCTTACACAGTGCAAAATGGCCAGAAATTTATTTAACTGTGGGAATAACACAAGGTATAGATAGATTTATAAATAGGTTTCTACCAGTGGACACATCAAGAGAAACACCTTGAGCTAAGATGAAACCGATCCGGCCATTCATCATTGAGTTATGATGATTAAAAGCTACACCAGGGTGTATTTGCACTAGTTATTTGATATTAATTAAATGATACAAGGCACTACAAGCTGTGGTAATTGGGAATAACTACAGGTCTTTAGAGTTAAAATCACAACTGCGTGTTTACATTGAATAAATGGTTAACTTTGCAGAATCTTTACTCTCTACTTTCGGAGTATGTAACTTCTTTCAGAGGAAGTAGAATAAAGTCGATGGCTCGGATTTGAAAAACAGTGTCTAATTTTCTTCTATGGTACAAATTTAATTAAATTTTTCTTTAATTGGTATATACCGGAAAAATTCACTGCAAGAAGTTAGAATTATATGTTGGAAGCATTCGTTATAATTTACATATTTGTCAGAATAATGTGTAATACCTCGGCTGCATAAAATCCAAATCAGCAACTGCAGTGTTAACGAATTTCCCATTTATGCTACATATTGTGAACAGATTTTTCTCCGCATTGTAACAAAACAACCAGCGCGTACTTTGAGTTAAAGAACCATAAACTCAGTCGGTCACTCCAACAAGTATGAAAATCAGATGAAATATTTAAAATTGTACTTATTTCTTTTCAGGAGTTTTGGTATTTCTTATTCTGACGGAACAGTGCTCCATGGCTACATTGTAGCACATAACAACGCTTCAAATTGATTAAAATTGCAAGGCATTTGATTTAATTTGATTTACCAGTCTTACGGTGTAATTTTAGTATTCTTCATATTATCATTGATCACATGACGTGCCTAAATATCGAATGACAGTGCGGTAATGCCGATAAATCTTTGAGATTGAGACAACTTACGCTGTATAGGTGTGAGGAGTAAGCTTTGCGCATTCTTCTTGAGGATAGCTCATTCGTCTAAAGCACAAATAGGATTTACACAGTAATATGTAAACAGCGTTCAATCGGGCTCTGAATGTTTCATTATACATCTAAGAATATTGAAAAAATCTTAGCTTTTAGCTTATGGTCATCTGAAAACATTCTGTACAGCATATGCACTTAATACATTGGTGTCGACAGGATGGTTGAGGGTTACACCTTATGGATTGGACCATCCGCTTACCACATATTAACCCTGAAACATCCGCACCCCCGTATAAAGATAAAATTAGGTCAAAATTGGCAAAAATGAAGGAGGTCCTCGGGTTATGGGAGAGGTCTAACTCCTCTGAAAACCTCTCCCGCCGACCATCTACCCCGCTAACCCGACGGACCTTCGACACCTATGACTTGGTATATATTAGTTTTCCAAGTCACCTGAGCAGCGAAGATCAGCATATAAGCATATAAAAAAAACTGAAATATAAAGAGAATTGCGAAATGTAGTAAAAGCCTAAGGCAAATATTTGCAGGTGTTTCGCGGTGTGTAATCATAGATGCGCAAAATTATATAGCCAACTATATACAGGACTGTCGGAATTTTTATTTTGGTGTTTATATATATACCGATTTGTATCGTTACACTATTTACATAAATATTTTGTTGCGAAATTTAAATTAGTTCTCTGGTTCGTCAACTTTTTGACATAGCAATTTTTGTTTATATATGGTCCAATTTAAGAAGTAAAAAGGAGGGGGATAAAATTTGCCTCAAAAGGGTCTTGATTGAGCCTGCAAAATTACTGAATGTATGTAATTTATGAGCACCCGCGAATATTAAAATTACTGGATAAATAATTACTGTGTGTTACGACCAGTACCCAAAAAATTACTGGGTGGATCGAATTCAGCGGCAAGCAACACAACTTCAAATTTGTGGGTTCTATGTAACACCCACAAATTTTATGATAATTTCTATGGGTAACTTTCGGTTTTAAAGTGGTTGATCTTTTACAAATCTTGTTTATGTGGCGCTTTATCAGTCTCATGCCGTGACTAATTTGTATGTCGTGCAATTTTTACCCAACACAAGCCGGCGGCAGGGACTGAAAATAGCGTACACAAACTACAATAATATCTGGAAGCTGTTGCTCGGTCCCTTAATCAGCTTTACAACGCGAGCGAATAACATCGCATGTGCAATCAGTCAAATTGATTCAATATAACGCTTCACAATGTGCGCTGAGTTCATTTGGACCTTGTGGGCACAAAACAGCTAGTTAACCGATAGGCTATTTTTAATTAATACATATTTTGTGTAATCAAAATTATTAGAGTTTGGAAAAACCAATATTCTGAGTCTCAAAATATAATTATATATGACGATTTTTCCCGCTTTTAACTGTAAAAATATCAATAATATATATTATTTAAACTGGGAGATATGTCATTTCGAATGGCGGATATCATCTGAAAAATTCTTATGTGACGTTCTACGCAAGAAACAATCTATTTTCCCTACATGTGGTAGAACTACCAGAAATGCAGCGAACGGGTCTATGAATCTTATTAATTCATGGTTCCATTTCGAAGTAAAATTTTGCACCTACCTTTTCTCCGAACATCTCTCAATATATTTAATCGTCGTAAAGATACTTGTTAATGATTAACATATTAGTCGTATATAGTTGGTATGTCAGGAATCGGTGAGCCATCGCCTAATTGTCCAACTTCCCATGACAATGTTAGGCGTGACGCAAAGCTGGTTACGCTGACTCCCGGTTACCAGTATGCAATCTGCTCATACGCTTCCCTGATGTTTTAATTTATGCAGCAATGTCGCAATGAAAACAAACGACAAATATTGATTGCATCAATGATGATATTATCATTACATAATTGTTTTAAACATTATTTACAATAGGCTGATGAAATCACATAATATCACGCAATAACATAAAGCGAATTTTATTTTATATACAGTAAACTTATAGCAATTACGACACAGATATTTATAACTAAAATTGGTGCTTACTAACGAACGGGATTATAATTTACGAAAAAACACACATAAAAATATAGTGAAGAATAGAAACACATCTAGTTATATTTTTAATTGCTTGTTTCGCCCGTCTACTTTGGACAGTGGTTCAAAATTTCTGAGACTACTTTTTAGGTGAGGCATACATTATTCGTGTGACAAGGATCGCAATTTTGTCTTCTTGGACCTGCCTTTAAATCGAAAACTTATTCTGTCATCTCCATTATAAGTGTTAATAAATAGTATTCGGCCAGAGAGATGCGAAGCAGTACCATTTTTGAAACAAATCTAGCGGATCAATCACGCAAATCTTTTTAATACACATACTGAGGACTTAAGTCATTAATGGCGATTGACATCAACTAACGCCAGCTCGGCATTGTGTTGAGTGAATTTATCTTGTTATGTACGTTTGCTGTTGTTTGTTCATTTGCGAGGTTCCTTAAGGATTTGAGTAACAGGTCCTTGACAGCGTAATGGTTTGCACAAACCGAGCTCACATTCACAATTGGGGTTCGATCCGTGGTATTGACATGCGTTTTCCAAGCACTGCACGGTACACAAATTAGTTCGGCCGTTAAAGGCTTTAATAGTGGCCAAGAAAGTTTAATATACCCCAATTATTTTAATTCCAATTGACTGTTCAATGGCATTGCAAAATTATGAAGAATATAAAAACCTGCGGAAAATAATAAAATATTATTTTATTTCAAAAATAAAGCACTTACATGATGCGTGATACATCTTGTGACCCGCCGTTGACATGGCCAAGTTTGAATTGTTCGATGCCAAGGATTTCTAAAATGATTCATATTTGCCTATTTTCAGCGAGACCGCCTAGCATTAAGTATACTTCTCTTAATTCCATGCAAAATTACACAAATAATATTTCTGAAGTCACAAGATGATAGAAGAAACGCATATATTAATCTATAGTAATTTTATAACATAAGACTTAAACTATAAAAATAGATTCGTTTATTCATTTGGCTGTTGCTTTAGAAAAATTCTAAAACTAGCACGCCTGTGATATTACGTGCATTTTAGTGTATATACTTGATATTGCAGATCTGCTAATGTGCTTACTTAGCTTTAATTCCCACCTACCATGAGGACTTTAGTACTGTGAACTCAAAAATATACGGAGCATTTGTTTCAGATTCACAGCGTTACAGAGAAGAATATGTGTAACTTATGCGGTAGGAAACATAGTTACTTGTTGTGGCTTTTCTTACTGTTAGTTATGTACAGGCTAAACTAAGACGCCGATGATCCAAACAAATGTCCAACAATTTCTAAAACGTGTCTTGTGGTACCTAATTTATGGGTGTTTTTATTACATAGCTAGCTGTATAATATCCTAAAATATTCAAGTATTTGTTTTGTTTACTTTTTGTTTTATAAATACCAATTTAAAGGCATATTTTCTGGGTAGTTAGGAATTTGCAAATTGAGGCGGCGGTATCTTTGTATGAGTATCGTGCTACAATCGAATGATATTTATCATCATAACAAAAAGTCTTGGTAAGTTTTATTTTCAAATTGTAACAAACAATTAGTTCTTTAGTACCCACACAATTTTGATTTATTACGCGGTATATATTCCAACCGCGATGAAATTTGACGTAACGATGGTTCAAATCCGAAATCTGAATGAATTTCCGTTGTAAAACAGTTTGCCAGTTTTTGCACATCAAAAACACAAAACAAACAGCCGGTTAACGAAAATTGGCCGAACACTAGACAGGTACTGTCTCAGACTGAAGTCAAAGTTGGCTTAGACGTTTTAACTAAAGAAATGAAAACATTGGCTCAGCATTTGCTCTACGTACTGTAATATTGAACACAACAATTTATGAATGAACACATTAAATTTCTTACTTTTTCCCGGAGCATTCCGCGACAGCCAGTATAACGTGCCACTGCCAACTCCACCAACACCCACGACAATATAATCGTATTTGGTCGACATAATACAAATACTGACTGAGCGCTATAAATAATTGCAATTTTGATCGAACAGTATTGGGAATACATTTTTACAATGAGTATATTATGTACCAAGGAACAGATTTAGTCGGGAGCATGATAGAAGTTTGGTTCAATGAATATACCGCCTCATTCGCATCTATTATATTTTACGCAATGCATTTGTAATTTAAACACTGCGCGTGGCAGTCCACGAAAGTTGAGGGTACTCCGAATTGCACCGAGGTACCACGAATTTTACATGTGTCTTGCGGATGTCGTTCAAATTATCTTCGAAGAATTGGTTAAGCATTGATGGAACACGCTGACCAACTATGTATACTCGTGGACTCAAGCATGTATGTGCACAACCTCCGCGAAAACTAAAGTGACTAATACTAATGTAACTAAGTGTTGTTTCCAAATATTCGTATTGTAGTAGTAAACAGTTAAATCATATCAAGTTTCCCTTTATAATAGCGGCCTTAACATAATACGACAGGGCAAAAATTCGATGTCAGGTCGTGAGCCCTGGCCAAAGCTTTATTTCAGAGTCAGGCTTAAGTTTCCCTTTATAATAGCGGCCTTAACATGAATACGACAGTTCAAATTTCGATGTCAGGTCGTGAGCTCTGGCCAAGGCTTAATTTCAGATTCGGGCTTAAGTTTCCCTTAATAATAGCGGGATTTAACATGAATACGACAGCACAAACATTCGATGTCAGGTCGTGAGCCCTGGCAAAGGCTTAATTTCAGATTCAGGCTTAGTTTCCCTTTATAACAGCGGCCTTAACATGAATAAGAATGGGCAAAAATTCGATGTCAGGTCGTGAGCCCTGGCCAAAGCTTAATTTCAGACTCAGGCTTAAGTTTCCCTTTATAATAGCGGCCTTAATATGAATACGACAGTTCAAATTTCGTTGTCAGGTCGTGAGCTCTGGCCAAGGCTTAATTTCAGATTCAGGCTTAGTTTCCCTTTATAACAGCGGCCTTAACATGAATAAGAATGAGAAAAATTCGATGTCAGGTCGTGAGCCCTGGCCAAAGCTTAATTTCAGACTCAGGCTTAAGTTTCCCTTTATAATAGCGGCCTTAACATGAATACGACAGTTGAAATTTCGATGTCAGCTCGTGAGGCATGGCCAAGGCTTAATTTCAGACTCAGGCTTAAGTTTCCCTTTATAATAGCGGGATTTAACATGAATACGACAGCACAAACATTCGATGTCAGGTCGTGAGCCCTGGCAAAGGCTTAAGTTCAGATTCAGGCTTAGTTTCCCTTTATAACAGCGGCCTTAACATGAATAATATATGGCAAAATTTCGATGTCAGGTCGTGAGCCCTGGCCAAGGCTTAATTTCAGACTCAGGCTTAACCTATGCTCAGGCTTTAGTCTTATACTCAGAGACATACCTTTTGCTTTTGCCCCATAGAAAAAATTTGACATGTTCCAAGTGTTTCTAGAAAATTTGAAAATGGCGTATAAATGCTGTGTATAGTTACAACAACTATTTTTATATCAAGCAGAATCATTTTTAGCAATATTATACCATACAAATACTATACAAATGCGATGTTTTGTAATATATATTAGAACCGAAACGCATGCAAATAAGTAACTTAGCCATGATAAAATGAATATGATAGTTAAACATTCAATCAAAGGGAAGGAATGTTAAGCATAGCCGTATATAATAGTTCAAATATGTAGACATAACTAAAATATCTTTGATTTAAATAACACGATTAGACAAGAATTTCAAATGCGTTGTACAAATAAACTACCGGTTATCAGCCTGTTATTCACAAACATTTAGTCTTACTTAAGCATTAAACTTTAAGTAGATATCTTAAAAGCAGGCGCTGTTTTTTTAAACATGCCACCTCCGATAAACAACTGTAAGATTTATAGCCAGTTGCGATGTTCCAGAAATAGGATCACTATATTTTTGCAAATCTTAGCTGCCCGGATATGAATAGTAATCGCTTAGTCGGCGAATTGCCTACTACCATTAAATTTGGGATTTTAAAATTATGAAAAAACAAAAACAACAAACAAAACCCGGAAGAGAATCTTAGTGTACGTAATAAATTCTAACCCAGCTATGTAGTAAATTTGCAATAACATTAAGCGCCACAAGATATAAGTCAGAAACGAGCAGAAATTAGTTTGGACCGTCGATGTCGTAACCTTTAGCTTGGACATAGTCAAAATTAGTAAAGTCACAGCTATGTGTCTATATCTTTGTGTAAAATACTATGTAGAATCATTCTTCTTTTTATAATGCTGTGTATTTCAAACAAAAATCACTTATTTTTGGTCGAATTTCGTGCACTAAAGGCATTGCGGCAAAGGGAATATCTACATATTAGATAAACTGAATGATTTTAGCACAAACACCTAGCCGGCATATAGGTATAAATAGTAGAATGTTTTCGGTCCCGAAAATGATCAGTTTTAGAGATATTCTATCTGAAATGTGTTCACGAGTCGCTAATTTTTAACCTGCGGTTTGTATAATCTAAATTACACTGTACTACAGTAAACAATCATGTGAATTTATTCCGAGCTTTTCTTCAATGGAGGCTCTCGCCAAGACAAAGAAAATCATCTTCATATTAAATTTGTAGAACAAATAAGAGAGTATTCTTCAAGGTTCCAGCTTTGTATGCCTAAGTCTAGCGAATAGCAGTAGAAGAACTCGCCAAGAATCCATCAATGGGGACATCAGAGTAGAGTCATAGAGTCTTCGTTTAAAATCGGCGAGATTATAGCAAGTGCTACCTTATAGGGCAGGGCATTCCATAGCGAAATATTATTATTGACAAAGCTATATATTTTAAAATCTAGACGCGAAGTAGATTTGCTTAACATGTTCATGACAGTGCTTCAAATCGAGTTTTCTTCCTTAAGGTTACTTAACGCTGTTTGACCAGCAAACATGTAAAGCTATTTCCTAAAAAGAGGTTCACGCACCAACAGCTGATCTGACACGTCCACTCTGTTTTTTGCTTTTTTGTACTCTGTCACGGCTTTAAGCTTCAAGGTATAGGTGAAACCTTTCTAATCGACCTTTTTCCGGCATCGAATATAGCAAGCATGTTCTGGACAGTGGTGTTAATTAAAATTAAAAAACATTACGGCAATAACTGCACAAATTTTCTCTCAAATTTACTAAAAAATAATCAAACTTTGGGAAAAACTAGATTTGTCCCTTATTACGGGTATGGGAACCATTTAGGGACGCCGTTGTACGAAATATGGGACACTGACACACCTAATAAGGGACATGAAGTTAACACAAAAATGAAGCATAAAACTTACACAAATCAGATGACAAATAATTCCAGTTAAGGAAATGGATCAGTTTTTGTATTAATACACAAATCCAGTCAATGATTTATTCTTAACCCGTCTTTTTGCCACAGTCATACTAAAATATAATCAATTTTCGATGCCTTGGCCATCTTTTTGGTGCAGTTATAACAGAAAAAAATCGCTGAGTCATCGGTGCACCGCATGCTTAATTTTCATGCTCCCAGACCAAGCACTCATTGCACTGAGACCATTTAGCAACATTTCTTGACTTTTCATCTTCAGACCAGGTGCCTTCACAAACCGGACAGGTAGCATCTTCATAGCTGTCTTGACAACGTCTGATTTTTGCTGCTCTAGCAGGCTTCTGCTGTTTATTCTTTGGGCAGTGCTTCTTCTTTAGTTTCTCGACGTAACTGGCTCATGCTATTCTTGCTAGAAAGCACATAACATTCAGATGAAAGGTTGATTTCGAACAGCAGGTTATAATATAACAAAGCATGAAGATTGCGGAAATAAAACAATTTTAAACAATTTACAAATACATTGCACAAGACATTGCTTAAATAGTTTTCTACACAATCCATAATTTCCAGAGCTACACATAATATCTAACATTGCTAACTAAAACGGAGACATTTTGCAAACAGTCGCTCGTCAATTGAGTTATTGTTTTACGACATCTATTAATACGAGACGGTTCACTACATACATGCCGGCAGGGGGGATGGGCGTTATCCCCTCCCTCCCGAGGTCCGTACTCACCCCAGAAGTAGTCTTCTTGAAGCAATACGTAACTGAACGAAAGAAGTAACATAAACAACGTATTGC
>JASANE010019332.1:0-17159 GCA_030248225.1 Trileptium ribeirensis
ATGAAATATTAATTCGACTAGTGTGCATAAATATTATTTCTAAGAATCTTCATAACTTCACCAAAGCACGAGCTTTATTTAATACATTATTTAAATGTTTTAGATACATTTGATATTTTCCGGTAACCTATAAATTAGATGACAAGTGGTGGTTGCAGCATTACTGATTTTGTTTTTGTTAACCAAATAAAACTATAATGCATATTTTTCATAGTATTAACACAATATGTATGCATACGTCTACAACGCTCATGAACATAACGTAACTTCAACGCGAGTTCATCGTGGCCTGTGGTGTAGCGGTAATGCGCAGTCTTACAAGGTACAAACATGGATCAGAGTCCGGGCAGGTCTGTTATAAGATTTCTCGCGGATTTTTTTCGATTTAAATGTGTACTTCACATAAAATATCTTTGTTCAATAAATGTTAAAGTGGATGGTACACACAGTTATATGCCAATGTACCGCAAATTTAATACTGAATAAGTTTTGCTTTAAAGTACTTTTAAGAGGTGTTTGTTGCGGGTCGCTTATCGATGGGAGTATGACACTTCTCACCATCCCAACATATACGTGCCGGTCAAGACGCGATTCATCTCGCTCCTGCCCCTTTCTGGGTTTTGGGACGCAATCATGGTATCATGGACAAAAGTTTGTTCTGACCCCTACACCCTCCAATCTCGGGTGAGTCGGTTTACACCCCAGGGTTAAAGGTGAAATTTTATTTTTCAAACCACCCCAGAGGAACTGAGGTATGGGTCGGACCAAATTTTGCCATGACCCTGAGCCGTCTCCCTAAAATTGGTGGGTTACCCTCCTCCTCTTTCAACCAAAAAAAACGGGGGAGGCGGTGTGGGTAGGGGCTAAATGGATCGCGGCACATATACATAGTAATTTCTAATGATGCCATACTGTTCTCAAGTAATCATCAAAAGCTCTTGCTTTTGCTAAGTTAATATTTTGAAAGTACAACTAAATCTAACTTACGGAAATGTTTCCCCACAAGCTGCTCAGAAAAAATATATATTTACGAATACATCTCAGAAATACTTTTTATCAATTCAAAGTAGCTTAACACCTTTTGGCATTTCTAGCAGCTGTGGAACGCAACAAAATGTATTTAATACCATCGGACATCGGAGCTTTAAGCAAAAACCACACCGAAGCAGCAAAAAATATAATATTTTGCAGTCAGAAATGTGGATTAAGTAGACGCCATTGGGTTTCTACAATTTTAAGATCATATATTCAACCTGAAGCCTATTGTATCGTAATATATGCTTTGATAGCTCTGTCCGTTACTATTTGTGAACCTGCATAGTCTCGACTTTGGCATTTAAATTAAATCGTTTATCATTCTCATCATAAGACTAAACAACGTAGCTAAGCCTTCAATCACCTTTTCTTAACACGATGTTAGTGCCATCATGCTTTTAGTAAGAGTATCATTTATTTGCTTAGAATAAAAACGACTCCAACTGCAAAAATTCAGGTGCCGGCGAAAGGTGAAAACTCACTTCCTAAGCCGCTAGGCCGTATAGCGCGCCAGACCACTCAGCAACGTTTTAACAAACATATCTAGCATTATATTGTAGGTCATTTGAACCGTGGGGCGAGTTTTACAAAGAGGGCTGAAACATTGCAGATATTCTAGCCTTACTTATTTAGAACTGTTACAAAGTAATTACCGGGGAATAAATCGTACCTGTAAAAATACAATACAGAAAGATAGCTACCCGGATTTCGCTGCCAGATTCTGCAAAACAGTTACAAAACCACTACGCTTTTGGAAAGAATATTTGGATAACCCTTTAGACCTTAGCCTATGCATCGTTTTAGTTTGTTTAACTACTGAAAGAATCATAAAGATTACTGCAGCAGTTGCTGAGTTTACTCAAAGCTTACGCAGCAGCAGAAGAGCAATTAATGGTTGCTATTGCCTGTGGTAAGCCCAACGGTAAAAAGTATCATACTTCTTATAGACAACATTTCTTGCCGATGGCCGTGGGCCTACGTTTGCAAATCGTAAATTTTCACTCGATGTTTGGCTGCGCTACAACGGTCGAGATATGCAGCAACTTGCTGCTGCTGAATCAAAATTTGTCGAGCCCTGCCTTGTAATGAATAAAATTGTGCGAGTAAGTTGAGTGCCATTAAATTATTTTGTCGTGTACAATTTTTTCAGTTGACAAATGTTTCTGATATATACTTTATCTATTTTGATTGAGTTTTAATGCCTTTCTAAATTCAAAATCATCGTAGGTTTGACAACACTGTATATACTATAATACAAAGCTACCCATTGCTTGAATGATTCCAGTCGAAGGAATGGATATGGGGTGAGCCACAGGAGGGCAGCTAATAATTTTTATCCGTTTTTCATGATAATTTTGTAATTTTGCTCACAGTTGCTAAAATTATAGTATAATATGACTGTTCCAAGGCCCGAGGTATTAGATTAATGCAGTGTTTAGCATCCACGTGAGCTATACCGTATGTTTTGATAAAATGTCATTCCATTGTTTATAAAGTATATGAAAAATAGGGCAAAGATATGAAAAAAGCAAATGCCCCTAATTATGGAATATAAATTGAACAAAATATTAACCCTCAATCTCAATGTAGATACATCGTAAATGACATCGAGTCAGTCTCAAAGCAGAAGTAGAGTTTGGCTTTGCCAACACATTTTAAAAATCACCCGGCTCTCTATAGAAACCCTTTTTGTAAAAAAAAACAATAGCAAAAGCAGATTTTTCTAAAAACAATAGTTAATTTCGAATCCTGTTAATATCGGAGTCTTCTCTGCTCTTAGCTCACGGGCCAGTGAACAGGAAACGGCAAGGGTGAGATTAGGAGTCCCCTTCGTATGTGGGCGCGCATTTCGTTTTGAACCTTAAAGCATCAAATAACGCAGATTTATCAATTTTAAAAGATTTCCCTAATTTTGTCAAATAACCTAAATATTTCAGGCAAAGTATTGGACGACTAAATATAGCTTGACAGGAGGGTCCGGCCGTTAGCGAGTAAAAAATTACCCCTTATTGGCACCTATACATCATATGTGCTTCATCATTTGTTTCAGCATACTTTGCCCCAGACTGAAAATCCTTCCCGGGTGCCTGTCTTAGGTTTGGTGTTTCATCTTTTTTGAGGCCTTGTTTCATTCTGCACCCTATTATATCCATTAAACAAAGACCTCTCAATCTACTACTGAATTACCAGAAAATAACTTTTTGATTTAAGGAAATCAGCAATTCTCCTGGTAGCGCTGAAATAATTGCGAAAATTTCACTCAATCTACTACTGAATTACCAGAAAATAACTTTTTGATTTAAGGAAATCAGCAATTCTCCCGGTGGCGCTGAAATAATTGCAAAAATTTCACTCAATCTACTACTGAATTACCAGAAAATAACTTTTTGATTTAAGGAAATCAGCAATTCTCCTGGTGGCGCTGAAATAATTGCAAAAATTTCACTCAATCTACTACTGAATTACCAGAAAATAACTTTTTGATTTAAGGAAATCAGCAATTATCCTGGTGGCGCTGAAATAATTGCGAAAATTTCACTTAATCTACTACTGAATTACCAGAAAATAACTTTTTGATTTAAGGAAATCAGCAATTCTCCTGGTGGCGCTGAAATAATTGCGAAAATTTCACATGCTGCCAATTCGTCCGGCCCTGCTTACAACATTCACTACGAAGATCAACTTGACTGTCTTACGCCAGTTCGAATCGTTTCGGATATTCCTACTCAAATCGAAAATAATACCGTTCGTGTTAAACGTAATTCACTGCCAGGTAACAATGGCAATTCCAACCGTTTAGCGTAAAACGTAATGCTCTTTTTTCCTACAATTGTTGAAACAGATTTTGCCGAAGTACACTTGCAACTACGCGATTTAAGAAATCTGTTCCTCCCGATTCCTTAAAGAATCTGATAACCATAATAATCCTCTAATACACAAGCGAGCCAATAACAACACACGTGAGAACGCACACAGCACGATAAACCCGCTCCGCAATGTACGCTTTTACAATTCTCTAAATATTACGCAGTAAAAAGGACTTAGCTGTACAATGGTGCAACTTTGGAAATTGTTGTCAAGAACCAAAATGCGCCATAGTAATGTTTTTAACGTGTACTGTTTGTTCTTCTAAAATAGCTGAAACCACACGGTGTAAATTTTATTGTTGTTGCTATTGAAATCTGTATTCTAAGCATTGTGATGATAATGAAATTGTAGGTGCCGAAGAAAAAGCACCAATTAAAACTGAAATCGCAAGAAATAAAATAAGAAAGCAGCTATTATAGTTATGCGCTTTAGCAACATGTCTTTAAGCTTGGTCATGCAGTACTCATCTAAGAATCATTATTTATTTTATTTATTTATTTAGTTATTTATTTTATTTTATTTATTTATTTATTTTATTTTATTTATTTATTTTATTTATTTATTTTTTTATTTATCGTATATTTCGTTTATGTGCTGCGAGTTCTTTATTTTCCGTCAGCCTATTTTCTGTTATAATTTGGAATACATAGTCTAATAGGGACAAAACAGTTGCTTGAATAATGTAGTTGTATTAATAAATTTCAGTTGGTGACGCCATCGAGCTTCGATATTGGGTAATGCCGCGAGCCGAAATGGAAATTGGTCCCACTTATAGGAACGCATCGCTCAATTATTCAACCCTCAATCCCGGCGAATTTATATACCCGCAAGTGAGCACTGCTACAATAGGAGTTTTACACGAAATGTATTTCTATGTATGTATATTGTACGGGGTTGTGATTTCCCAGAGACGGCCTCCATCAGTTTGCTGGAAACGTTCCCGCCAAATTCCTGGCTTTCAGTTGAATTTTTCTAAAATAGTGGTGGTATTGTGACTTACGTTTAGGCAAACAAGCCTAACGAAGCGATACGTGTTGGAATCCATTTCCGGTTCAGCATCGGAACCCTACCAAAACAAAACTCTGGGTGCGACCCTTGTACGCCGCCAAAGCTAAGAACAATCAGATCTTGGCTAGCAGATATATACTGAAAATCTTCATTGGCTTTGACTGGTCCTTTGTTATTTGTATTTAGTGTTTTAATGCTAGATATGTGTAAATGTCCGAAGCTGTACGTATCCATGAAGCTTTTGGTTCTACAGAAAATATTTAGTCTTCGTAGCAGCAGGATTTAATCAATAGGAGAGCGGCTATCAATTTACAAACAAACACCTGTATCGCCGATTAGAGCTAAACTACTACAAAACAGAAGGGCTATTTAAGCAAATTGAGTGAAGATATTCTATTAGGTACTCGAATCTTGCGGATACAGCCAGCTGAACAACTCTATTTAGTGTTAGTGTTGTTAGCGTTATACAACTTGAATAATTTAATTATACCTAATTAATTATTACACGGATATGTTTAGTTTTAATCTATTTATACGTATATTCAATACACTGCGGTTAACTGAAGACGTCCAGTTTCCGTTTTGCAGTGTTTAGCTAAATATACATTTGAAATTGAGCTATGTTGTTTACTTGCTGTGCTAGAACTGTTCATTGCAGTACCGAGGTCGTTTCTATGGGCCGATTTCTGTATCGACGTGTCTCGAACGAGGAGAAGACATCAAAGTTTTGCAGGTATAAATATGTGTTTTATTATTTATTTAGCAAGCAATGGACTAATGCGTCATTCACGTTAATATGTGTGCAGCTACTGCACACCGTAGGCACTATGGTCACTACGAATGCACACAAATCAATTTGGTGCATTAGTAACCTCGAATGCACCTTCCGTGCAATTGTAATACCCATTGCTACACAAGTGCAATTGCAGCAACGATGGCACATAGGTGTGAAATTGAATCGTTCATTGGTCTCGCATTGGTCATTACAATTGTAATGTTTTGAGCAACATTCTTTACCAGCGCATACATCTGCGAAATGGTACCTGCCAAAGCACTCTTGCGTGCAACTGTTGTTATATGTGCACCAACTGCAACAATGGTATGAGCTTATGCATCTAGATGTGTATCGATCGAATAATTGTTTACGATAATGGTTTTGTGAGAACATAGTTTCACACATTTCTGAAGATGGCTAGATAGATGCACTCAAATGCGTCAATTGCTGGCAGTCTCAATTGCTTATCAATGCTTACAAGGTTTTCCATAATATACATGTCCTTGACCTATCATCCTAATTACTGGAATGTTAAAGGAAAGCAAATAACAGAAAAGTTTTTGGCGTGCTAAAACGAACGGAATTAGGGGTAAATTTTATTTAGAATGTTGTGGCATACTTGAGCCATTTTAGTTTTTAATACATGTCAAATAATGCATGTGGGATAATTTGACATGCATATGCTTAATATATAGCTGCGTCGAACAAACTGAGCATGGTCAAGCAGATGTTTAATGTGTGTATTAGGAGTAAAACGTGCCTTAAGTTTTAGGCTCGGCTCTGCTCGCCTGCACACTTTCTGGCTCCAAGCTCGGCTCGTTATAATTTTTGAGGTTAGGCTCGAAGCTGGATTTGGTTCGATAGCTTGCAGCCGAGGTTCGGTTCCAGAGCCAAGCCTGAAAGTTCGATTCTTACCTCTACCCAAATTAAATACGAAACTTTAAATTTTCACCATCTTAGTTGCATTAGTTCCTATATTTGTATGTCAATGTCAGGATTAAACGACGGTCGGTATAAGCAGCCACACAGTGAGTCGTTGAAATATCTCTGGCTGGTATGACATGTCCAAAATTTATTTATACATATGCTGCATTGCACACACATTGCAAACATACATGCTCATAAGAGGGGTATGGTAGAGGGTTACCCCCACCCCTGAGACTCCGACCCTCCTCCCCCGAAGCGTCGGCTATCCTTCTCCCGTTAGGTGGTCTAACCTCGCTCTCTGACGGCACCACAGGCGCTGAGTGTAACGCGCATATCACCTCCATCTCACGACGACCTCCCCAACTCCCCCGCTGACCGGCTTACACCCTCGGGCTTCGGTCCATATATGGTTGCATCTATATTAAGCAGCACAATATTTACGGAAGCAATAGTGTTGGCGTGCAACTCAAACTATATGCACTAGGTGTCTACAAAGTACAAATGGCTTTTTAGATCCTCTGCCCTGAGTAAGTGTAGATAGTACATAGTCGCTTTGTTTCCACAAACTATGCTAATAACTAGCTGTGAAGTTTCTGTCAAGCTCTTTTGCGCCAACTGCATTTCAAAATGTTGCTGTCGCTGCAACAATTTTAGGGTTTGAAATATTTAAAACTGTGTACAAATAAGTTTATAAATTGCCCGGCAATGCAGCTGCACAATTGTAATAGTTTCTTTGTCATTAAAAGAAATTTGATATCCTAAATAAAGACTTTGACAAATTGAGAACATAATATACAGACTATAATGTATTTTTCCCAATTTAGAGTGTTCCGACATTTTATGTTACATATCTTCTCAGGTTGGTGAGATCAGAGAACTCAATGGAGATCCAAATCTTTGCTATATTACAGTTTTGTATCGAGGACGCGAATCGCTCGCTCTCACCATATTTTTTTTGCAAGTGAAGCCCAATCATGATGTTATGTCTCCCGTATTATGGAGCAGAACACCTCTTTCAAGTAGTTAAACCTCTGCCAGCCATTGGTGCCATATTGTATACATGGCGAAGTAACTACACAAAAATTACATCAATACTGCATGGCGGTATAGGCTAAATCAGAAAGACGATGTCGAAAAATTTTAAAATCATTGAAAAATATTATTTCTAATGTTATAAAGCCTACATCAAAATATTCTAAGTGCATCTAACCACCTACATTTACAAATTCGTGAAACTAGTTCTCACAAAAACAATAATGTAAACAGTTATTCGATACACATTTAGGAGCCTAAGCTCATATCATTGCTGCAGCGGGTGCAAATATAACAACAGTTGCACTCAAGAGTGCTTTGGGATTTACCATTTCGCAGATGTATGCATTGGTAAAGAATGTTGCTCAAAATATTACAGCTGTAATGGCCATTCCACGATCAATGATCAAGACTATAGCAATCGTAAATGTAAAGTGCTACTTCCTTTCCACCTTCAAATGCACAGACCATGTCAAATACATAATATCCAAACAATGAACTATACTATTTCACATCCACGTGCCATCGTTGCTGCAATTGCACTTGGGCAGCAATGGATATTACAATTGTACGGAAGGTGCATTCGAGGTTACCACTGCGTCACAATTCATTTGTGTGCATTCGTAATGACCATACTGCCTTCGGTGTGCAGTAGCTGCACACATATTAACGTGAACGACGCATAACAGGGCTGCTAGAACAATCACGATTCATTGTTACAGATTTTCCCACAGTGGTCCTGTTCTATATTGCTTTTCATAATTGTAGCTATAACCATGAGCATACACACAAAACTCGCTCAATAGACTGCACTGATAATTGCACAAATTTTGTATATATAAATATGCAAGGCGATTGCCAAAAATCGTGTATGTAGAAACATGCTCGCGCAATGTGCATTGATCGCACAAAATTTCCTGTGACGGCTGCATTACACCAGCGTATATACAAACATCAAAAGCTGTTCGAGCGATTGTAGTACAAAAGCCAATTCATATACATGGCGCACAGGTGTTAAGGTTTGGTCGGCCCATGAGGGAGATGGTTCGTCACGCAAATACGTCTGTGGGCGGGTAAGACATGGGGTGAATTTTTAAACTTTTTAGACATCCATAATTTTCTACAATTTTTCTGCAATTTTTTCCTAATTTTTCCCAGTTTTTGCTAAAATTTTCTACGGTTTTTACAAATTTGTGCCAAATTTCCCAAATTTTCCTAAATGTTTGTCATTTTTTTGCACAATATTCCGCGCATATTATATATGCGAAGAAGTGCACGGGCTTGGTATGGCGTAACTGTGGCTTAGTGAGGGTCTTACTCTCAGGGCTCTCGCCCCTACACGTATGAGTGCTATGTTGATGCAAGTGTTTTACGAAATTTCATTGTGGCAAAATGGCGTATTTATAACAAATTATGGTTTAACTGGTTATAGTTCATCTTACTCAATACCGACCGAAACCCTTAATACTACGCTAAATTTTATTTTCATAGTAAACTTCAAAACTCGACGTTATCTACCTTATACTTTGTCTTAATAGGTTGGCTAAATAGGTTTGTTGTACTTCTTGTTATTCGATGTAATGGCATGAGGAATAATTCAGATTTCAGTTTAGTCGCCGAGAATCAGTTAAATCTCGTTTATAACCGCAGTTTATAGATACACACAAAACTGATAACACCTTTTCAGACATATCTAGCGATGGTACAGGGTCAAAATTTAATAGAGATTCTGATATCGATCGGAATCAAAATTTTTTAGGGCTCAAGGGTCAGGATCCCGATCGGGATATAGGCACAGAGACCACTATGATATTTCTCATTGAACCTCGCCATGTGCATTATTGAACAAAGTTAGTAAAATTAAACAATTTAAATTGTGTTTGCACATATTAACTTTCGAAGAACGAATATGCAAGCGTAAGTGTATATTACTTTCGCTGTAACTAATTGGCCCTGTAACTGTCGGTTTACAGTAAGCAACAACCACGCTTTAGCATCTTTGTTAGCATTAGAAAATTACCTTAGCCATAATGTAACAAATTTAAGATAACCTTAGGTACAACTTGGTAAATCCTTAGCATTTGTGCTAAAAGCACAGACAGATCGTTGTTATAATCACACAGAGAAAATGTTTATGCTTTAATATATTTAGCTTTGCTTAATCTAGCGGAATTATGCTTAATTAACATAAATTTTGTTATTGAATACTTTTAGCATAATTTGGTACATAATATTAAGCTTTAATAATGCTTTAACAAACATTGTAACACAGCTTATATAGTTAAAGCCGTGCACCAAATTGACTTAACGCACGGTTAGCTAATTTAGCTGCATTACAAGTCAGTTGTAGCACAGCCAGGCGTGCGTCAAGTGATTTGTACGCACGGTTGTGTTGTTTAACTCGTTCAAACTCGTGCTAACGCACTCCTCTGAACTCGTTATAACCGTGCGTACAAATCACTTAACGCACGATAGCTGTGCTACGACTATTACTTGAAGAATAACTATGTTATTTGTATCATTGTGTAGCAAAAGTAAACGCTACTTTGTATTTAGCAATGTTACGCTTAAATTTAAAAAGTAGTATTGCCAAAGCGTTTTCAAGCCCACAAGTTTTGCTGATGATAAGTTTTAAAACTTGCAAAATATTGATTCATTGTGATATATGTATATGTTTACTATTATATATTGATAATATATATATTTATACGTGTATTTATGAAACTCGTAATATATATTTATTATGTCTCTATAATTGTATATATCATTTATGGGATCGCTATGTGTATATTCAACATTAGCAAATGTTTAGCAAAACAGTTCGACTTCTGCATAAGATATGCAAAAAAAGTGTTGAATTTTAAGAATAATTTAAGGTTAATGTGATATGCTAAATTTGTCTCTTTTAGCTTTATTACACTAAATACGCAGCTTGATAACGCTTTTATTAAGTGCCATACCACTCAACTTAATAAGTAACATATCTAAAAAACTGCAAGAATTCTTTGATAAGTTATGTTAAATAATTAGCATTATAATGCCAAATAAAGTACCATTAACATTTTGAGTGTAATATGTCATAAAAACTAAGTGTAATCGTTAATTGTATTTGATTAATTCAGTTTTCTCGAAATTAATAAAATGCTAGCCATGATCGGTCAACTTCAAATTAATAGTTGTCCGGACCAGTGCAATCAGCCTGTCAGGTTGCATTGCTAGCTGACTCATGGGGATTTGTTAGGATTGCAACGTTTTATATCAAAAAATTAGCTTGGGAATACGATAGTATTAGGTATTAGGTTCAAAATGTTAAGATAAATTGGAGATCCCGGTTTTTTGAGATCGTAGAATTTGCATCGGGGCAGGGATCGCGGTCAAAACACCGGAATCTCGCGAGATCGGGATTAGAAATCCGCTACGATCTTTAGACACATCGTACTTTAATATTTATGTCTTTAGTATTCTTTAGTTATACAGTGATGAATTACACTTTAAGACATGCCACGTTCAATAGCAGTGTTTCTTTAAGGCTTAAAGACAAAATTGATTTACCAATATTCCAACATTCGGCACTATTACAATATTTTTATTCGTCGCATACTTTTTTGCAAACGTCTTCAAAACATCAGCAGATCTTCTATTCTAATCATTTACTGCTGTGGCGTTAAGTTAACTGGTGTAGTCGCTAACCTGAAGACTTAAAACACTCATGGGAAGAGCTGTGTGGCTTTTTCAACTAAAGGCAATATCGATATAGTACATTACCTACTATACACACCCCTTAAGTTGTAATTTTATGACTTGGATAATTTTTGTATCTGTGAAGATAGCTTGAGGCATGGAGCCCTAAGAAGACAAGACACGTATGGCAGCTTGGCATCTATGTATACAGTATATAAACATTAACAATAGTAATAGCTAAATATTTCAGTTAGTCGTAAGTCTGGAGTTATCACGTTTTTCGCGCCCGAACTCCAATATTAAACTGCTGCAGTGAGTGTTTTATCGGCTTCTGAGCACACTTAACATCCACTTTAATATCACCGGGCTTAAAGCTTATAACTTACCTAAAAATTTCAACTCTTGAAGCACTAAGCAACGTTACTCTTTTTTTATTTTAGTGATAATGAAGCAATAATTACAATGCAATAATACAATTTTATGAGGAACAGTTGTTTTGAAGGCCATAACTTTCGAATTGAATACCAGTAGTATATTTGGACAATTTCAGGTACCGTGACGACCAATTCCTTTCATTCACATAAATTAATTGCAAATATATGTTCTGGAAACATGATTTAGTACAGCGCATGTCGAGTTGACACTCGTTTATTTAACGTGTCTACTGTAATACAAGTGGAGCAAATAATTAAAGAATCGTTAATAACATTGAACAAGAATAGCTTAATGCAATGGATTGTGGGGTGAGGCGGCAAGCCATTGACTTAGTTTTAGGCTTGGTATAAGGCTTACATAAGGACTTTAGCGTAAGGACATAAAGTGCACCGCGTAAAGTTTTGTAAATTGTCCATGTACCAATGTGGTAGCAGCTATATGATTAGCTTAACCGTGATCAATCATAAAGGAGCATATGATATGAAAATCAGCGAACAGTGTACGATGGCTTTAAGCTGCATAACTATAAATGCGTATGGCGACTGGTAACTAAAAATAAATTTGAAGTCCTCAATTTTTACCGTTGTATATCACGTATAGGACTTGCTGGTTTATATGTTTAAGAAAGCATAGATTCTAAACTACCCGTCTTCTAACGCAAGAAGGCCTTAGTTGTCATATTTTAATAAGCCTAAAATATCGCTAAGCCTTCGTCATAGATGACTTAAAGCCACAGATAGTGCGTCTATTCTCAATCGTTTTTCGAACTAAACAACATGATCCTTTCGGGCTTGCTTGTTTCAGGGCAACAATATGACATTGACTCTTTATAATGGTGGCTACTGTCATCTTGGAACTTTTCGCCGTAATGATTTTTAGCGTATTAAATGGGGTTTTGTTATGCAAATTGAATTACTAAGTTCATTTTTCAGTAAACTCATTGTTGGACGCATATTTTGGGTGTTTTGTTGACCTACAAAAGCAGAATCGTTGAATTTGTTTAGAGCTGTGCTTAAATTTAAGCTTAGGACGCAACTACTGTAAATTTGTCGCAACACACCAACGCAGTCCAGAATTCACACACAGTGGTAAATCTGTATGGCTATGGTACTACGCATCTGAAAGGTTTGTCACGTAAAATAAACATGAATTGCCAATTATCAAACCAAATGTGCAACACTACTGTTTCTTTTTCTAATTTTTCTAAGGAACCAAGCATAGTTTTGGACTCCATAACTTCTGTTACACATTGTCTGAAGAAACAGCGGGTCTACCGAATCCCGAACACGCATTTCCGTTCGTCTTTCCGAACCAGCATTGCTACGATAAAGCTGCATACATAGTTCAGTTGGAATTAATAATTTAAGTCATACATGCTCACACTCTGAGGTCTCAGGGGAAGGAGGGTAGCCGGTGTCCTCGTCGGAGGTCAGCTCAGGAGGTATGCAGATCCTTGTGTGTTCTGAAAAAAGGCCTGAGGACTTCCTTAATTTTACCAATTTTACCCCAATTTTTGGCAGTCCCTCAATTTTGGCTCATTTCCCCCGATTTTTGTCTACTGTTGCCAAAAATTTTCTCTGCGCATTCGGCGCGCAGGATTGGTGGTGCGGAGCCTCAGGGGCCGGAGGAAGGATGATACCCTTGAGGGTACAGCAGGGCTTGCGAGAGATCCAAGCCCTCAGTGGAATAGCCCCTGATACCTTTCTTCAGCAAGTATGGAATGGTATATGCCTTACATCGCGTATTTTTCAGCCCAACAGTGATACAAATTTTTCCGGTCAGCATTGATGAAAAGTGATGTGAAGTAGTCCTGAGCGTAAGACATTACCAAGTGGAGCGGCTGTTTGGTACCGCAACTTTTTATGAGTATTTTAAAGTCCGCAAAATCTCATATTATATATAAAGTTATGAGCTAAGTTGAGATTTTTTGCATATAATTACGATACCACATGGTAGTATTGCGTATTTTTCAGCCCAACAGTGATACAAATTTTTCAGGTCAGCATTGATGAAGAGTGGTGTGAAGTAGTCTTGGGCGAAAGACATTAGCAAGTAGAGCTGATGTTTGGTACCGCAACTTTTTATGAGTATTTTAAAGTCCGCAGAATCTCACTTTATATATAAAATTATGAGCTAAGTTGAGTTTTTTTGCATATAATTACGATATGACATGGGTGTTGGGTGAGTAAATTTAACCAACGAACCATCGGTTTTCGATAACAGAAACTTAGCAAAATAAGAAACAAGTACCTAAAATTACACTTTGCGGTGAACAGAATTTTGACGTTTTTGAATTTGCACGGACATATCTGATGCCTATCAGCTTTTCATTTGTATTTGTGTCTTTTCAAGAAAAAATTTAACGTAATAGTCACATTACAAGTTTATCATTTCAGTGCTTTAGGTCACAGTGCTCGCGGACAAAGCCAGCCTAATCCAAATCTGGTGTGTTTTCATTCGGAAAAAATTATTGTTGAATTTTGGCGATCATAAATTTGCCGAATTCCTATCGAAGAGCTGTGTGTTCGTGAACAGTTTTGCGCGGAATTACGATTCACCAAAAGACATTTGGTAACAGATTTTAACCGAAATAGTAAAATAGGATTGTTGATGAGCGTGGGTTAAGTTTACTGTCGTATAATATTCATTGTATTGCCCGACAATTTTCTGATGCTTAACTATTGCTTTGTCTCGTGCTAAAACTATATTTCTTTAAAAATGCTTTTAATTTGAAATTAAAGGTTCGTCACAAGCATTTTGTCACAATATTGGCGTTCTTTATTTCGGCATTTTTGACGTTTGCTGCAAATTTGACCGCAATGTATTTCTATTATCGACGGAAAGCAACGAATTCTGTCTATGTTATGGTTAGCGGCTTACACTGTTAATTAATGCTTTTCGTCGGTCGGTGTTTTTTTACAGGGAATTCGTACGTTATAGCCTACGTTCTGGGAAGCTGCTTTTGACATTCCTGGGATAGTTATCATCAACGTCGAACCCAGTCTACCACAGTGTTTCATCATTATTCGTTAAGCACCTCATATTGACAACGTATTTGCTACAATATTACAAAAGCATAGCATCAGCCGCGTGATTAGTTTAAAATTTGGAATGTAACTTATGTTGCGGTTGCAAATACCAAGAGTGCATTAGGGAAGAGTAGGACACTTCTCGCTACTATAGTGTATACTTGTGTTTAATGACCTTATTTCCGTTTTGTCTAACTTCCACTCATTTCCGGGGGTGAAGGGGGGCGGTGGGAGAATATACAGAGTCATTTTTGTAGGGTGGACAACTCTTTTTGAGGGTATGTCGGACTGTCTTAGTTTTGAGGTTGGTTAAATACTTCGATGGGTTAAGCCTGTGGGTTCGACATATCCACCACTAAGCGAGAGCGTCCAAGCTCCTTCCACAAAATTGGGAGTCTGTATAGCTGTACTCCAGAAAGGAGAAGGGTAAAACCGAAAACGCCCGTGCCATCAAACACGAATTTACATTAGAACACAAGTAAGTTATCGTATTCTTATATTATCCACTGTTTGTAATACGAAGAGTTAATGGTGTTACCGACTCTTTATACAACAAATCATTTCGTTTTATGGCCAATGCATTGCCCGGTTTTTTTTTCTTTTAGGGTGTGACTACACTTAGGAGATATACATGGATGTGGATTGAAAACAGTGATTTAATATGTCGATAAACGTAATTTTTCTACAATTTAGGATGCAGTAGTCTTTTTTAGTTTTATCTGCATTGCTGATTACTGCTGCTCGTTTATATAAAATTTGAATCAACTTTTAACTTCATTAATACGAATTAATCTATGTCGTCCCGTTACATCTGACCGTTTTCTCAATTATTTGTTGCCCTTAATGCTAGGTAATATTTGAGAGGCTCATTACAATACTCCATTTTACGGCGGTCCACCAGCAAGTCTTCAATTTTATCGTGAATTAAGCTCAATTATAGCAAAACGATTTGGAATAATTTACAGGACACAAAAAATAAATAGAAATTAAGAAATGTGTAGTCCACAACCTATGCTAAGACGCCGTTCGTCAGCATATTCTGTTACAATAGCGACCAGTATTACAGGGTTTTGCATGCAATGGTCAAATACTATGGCCAACGGCACGTAGGCCATGGCCATATGGAAAATGACACTATGGCCAATGGCAATTGGCACATACTATGGCCAACGGCACGTAGGCCATGGCCATATGGAAAATGACACTATGGCCAATGGCAATTGGCACATACTATGGCCAACGGCACGTAGGCCATGGCCATATGGAAAATGACACTATGGCCAATGGCAATTGGCACATACTATGGCCAACGGCACGTAGGCCATGGCCATATGGAAAATGACACTATGGCCAATGGCAATTGGCACATACTATGGCCAACGGTCAAATGTAGGTATTATTGCTATTACCATGTTGACCTCTAGGTTTACCAGATAATAACAGCTTTTACTAGATGCTTCGCTGGGACCGTTGAGATTTAAGATTTTAACGGCATTATGCTACAGAAAGATTTCTGCACGATTATTAGGTTAAGCAGTTGTTTTTAACGATATAACATGACGCTCCTCAGGTTGACTTGGGTCATTTATGGCTATACATTCTTCGTTAGTTAACATGTCCGCAAAATGTATGATCCGCTTCGGATCCGAAAAAAATCTATGAATGCGCTATATCTGGTTAAATGTGAACGTACTACGTTACAGTACATGCGCAACTCTGATAAGATTGTGTAGATAATAATAGTTGTAACCATCCAGTTAAGAGCTATATCGAAATAACAGTTTCAGTGAGATATCGTTGACCTATCGTAGTTTAGACGATGCTAGCTAAAAGGCTTCAGTATATCTAAGGTTAGCTTAATGGCGCTAGGCGGATTCGTGGGACACTGCTTTGGAAATACCTTCGACTTTTGGCATAATCTATAGATTATTGCAAACCTGCTCCACCATCCGTAACGCTATGCCTATAGCTTACCATAGTTAATTTGGTCCATTAAAGTTTTCAGAACATTATGAAACTCAGTTTCAAACATAAAATAATCGCAGCAGAAAATTAAATCCGAATTTTGATGAGCTATTGCGTAACATTGCAAAACAAAATTTTGCAACAGTAAATTTTAAACGAAATATGAAGTCAAAACTCTCGACCAGTTTTCAAACCTGCTATATTGAAAGCTTTTGAAACGTTTGAAGCGTTTGAAACGTATTGAATATAACCTATAATAAAAGATATGAGCGTGTTTAAAACCAGAAGTACAAAACATGAAAAAATAAAAAAAAACAAAATTGTGATATCAGTTAAGGCCGATTTTACCACAAACTAAACGAGCGACACTAGTCTGAAATTGACCCAAGGAACCGGACGTTTTA
>JASANE010019333.1:0-10943 GCA_030248225.1 Trileptium ribeirensis
AATTATGGTGCATTTGCCTCAACTCAGAACAAATACTTAAGGGAAAATGAATATATTTTGAAATAATTATGAATCTTTTTACACAGATTTTCTGAACTGGCACCAGATTCATTGGAAGAAACTTTCTATACATCGCGCAGTAAAAATGGTAGATTGCACCTTTTTAGTTTCAGTTACAATCAAATATAGCATTAAAGAACTGCAAAAAATACGACCACATTATGTACCACAAAAATAGCACTTATTTTTGAAGATAGCAAGATTTCGCTGCCGCTGACATATCTGTACGACGTATAGAGCATAATAATGGTACGTTAGCTGTACGCTATACTGTGACAGTCGTAGTCAAGGCGGCGGAGGCACGAAGCGGGCATGCCAGCGGGCAAAATATGTACCCCTGAAATACAACAAAAAGGTTTGAAGTCCTTGTTTATGTATCAAAATAGGGTGCAATTTGCTCCCCAGTAGCGCATTCAGTACTTCTACCCCTCTGTAGAAAATGAATCTGTTGGCTACGCCCGTGCGCTTCGCAGTTGGTTCAAAAATAAACATATGATATAAATATAAGCAGTATTTATTACAAGTACAGTGTGCAATATTTACATTTTTTCTTAAAAGATATTAGCGATTCAGAATATTTAATGTTCTTTGACCGATCACTGGGCGATAGGTTCCAATCGTAGTGGTTTAATATTTTGGCCACCTGACCCAATCCCAAAGCAAGAGCCAGATTAAGTGTACCCGTGTAGTATCACTATTTTCGTAAGGTAAAACTTGACAACAAAAATTCACACTAAACTGTCACATACCTGTAATACTTCAAAGTCATGTCATTCGATATATGTAATTTCCTAATTTTCTTGACTGTAACATGCAAATTTTCATAGTTTTAACTTATTAAACTGTGTAATATTTTTATCGAGTTACGTTTTTCAACATTTATCGGACAGATTGCAAATACTTAGTATTACTAGTCGTTGGGTTGTAGATCGATCGTAGCGATATAAAACCGTGAAGACAAAAGTTTACAACAGATTGTCGCGGAAGATTTCTATCTATTTATTGTTGCTGAAGTGAAATACAATGTCGTCCGTCCACCACGTATACCACTAATGAAACTAATAAGAATTAATGATGATGACTAAGATAAATTTTATATATGTAGTGATGTTATGTGTAGGTTCAAAAGAATGAAATAGTGGTTTTATAAAACTATTTTGAGCAAAGTTCAGACGGTGGCTATACGGTTGCAGATTCATGAACCAAACTAAAGTGCTATGTGAGCCACTAGTCGTCAGATTTACTAAAAATATGAATCAATTTGTTTAATTTATCTAGAAGTTAGAGACGTAAAGTTGCAGTTAATGTTGTACCAACGTATCATATTTTTTAAACTATCGGGAGATGTAGAGCTATGGCAATACGTATTTGATTCTCATATAGCGCGCTTAGTAGAACATTTGATCAAGAGATACCGGCGCCTGTGCCATGGCTGCAGATGAGGTGGGAAGAGGAGGGTACAGACCATACATGGCGGTAGGGGGTAACCCCCTGAGGTCCGGACCCCCCCCCCCCGAGGCTGAAATGCCAGGAGGGGTAACCCGCCCCCCGGGGTTGGGGTGCGCAGCACCTCTAACCGTAGGGGGGCTTGGCAGCTCCTCGACGAGTGTCGAAGTAGGACCTTAGTGCAAAACCTTGCGCAAATTGCGCCTTCTTGTTGCTAAAGGTGCATGTGCGGCCGTAAATTTATAGAAAGTTTTTTGTTCACGACGTCACTCCCTGAAGTAAAAGTTAATCGAATAATACTTATTTATATACTAACACTAACTAGATATTTAGACATTGAATGTCTGCTATGGTCCACAGTGGATTAACCACGAACTGAGCACTAAAATAGCCCTGGAGCACTCCATCGCCGTAGGAGTCGCACCCGATAGCTCATCAGACAAAAGCCACGGGCGAGCTTTCTTATGCCACAGACCCATACCACATGAAATTGCTCAATTTTTACTTAGTTGTCATTTCATTTGTTTCTGAATTTGAGAGATTTCCTGGTTGAGAGATCAGTGATTGCTTAAATAATTTACACTTACAATACAAATTATTACATATACAGAGATGCTTTGGGGGGGGGGGTGCGGACCCCAAAACCCCCCGCCTCGACCAGTTTTGTGACCGGACCCTGGTGCAGAAACTGCACTCATAGGCGAAAAATATGGCTGCTAGGACCAAAAAAAGCTCCTCACGACCGACCCCACCTAAGAAAATTTGGCCGGCCAGGGGGTGGGGTTAGCCCCCCCCCCCTGGGATGGCCGTGACCCCCTCCCCGTGGCGGGCCTCTACCCCCCTAGCATGACCTACCGCCGCCATGTATGGTACAGACCCTTCATTTTTGAGACACCGTGACTGAGTTCTTTTTCAGTTCCAGACCTCTTATTTGTATTCTAAGTGACAGCAGCCAAACTAAACTCAAATTAAACAGCTGCATCGCTGACAAAACTTCGAAATCATGTGACCAAAAACCAAGATCATTTTCCAACTGTATTTACATTTTTGTATCTTTAGTTGAAAATACGCCAATTGTATGTATTAATAAAAGTATCCCTGGTCAATCAAAGCAGTGTGCAAAACCCTCCGAGCTGCAACTTCTAATAACCAACAATAAAAAAGTTGCTACTTATACGCCATTTATTCTACATCTATTTAGTTTTTTCAGATAATCCTAGCAAACAATGATACTTCGAGCGCAGTTATGATCGAATTATCTAGCGCTTTTGTTGCAACGAAAATACGACTCATACCGTGGAGCGAATATCCACGAATGATTTGCAAGAGGATCGAAGTGTACGGATGTCTCTATGCAGGTACAGCTACTGCAGTTTTGTACCTACATTACAGGCTGCACTATATTAGGTTATATACTCTGTATCAGAATAATTCATTTTGTTAATCTACAGGTAAAAATAGCATGCCAACACTGATTTAGACTTTAATGCTGACACCGATAACATGAGCTTCAATTTAGCCCAGGGCCACGGGGGGCACTTTGGCTGTGCCCCCACTTCAACAAGTCAACAAACATTATTGTGTTATTGATGGACGTTTCCGAAGCGTGGAAGCAATCTTAAATTATTCCCAACCGCGATCGGGCTTAGCGCACTAAATTCGAAAATTCATCATTTTTATATTGCCTATTTTTGGCATATTGAAAATAACGGTAACTAGTGAGAATATTTTGTATAAAACAAACAGTTCTCTAGTGCTACGTTTTACTACTTTTGGCTATGTTCATTCAAGGCAAATGCATGATGGTGACGGTCGAAATATAGCTTTGCTAATATCATTAGTTTTAGAAGTATATCTTCGCTTCCTATATAGTATTGGCGCTTTTTATTACATTGCTACTAGGTAATTACATTTTTTCTTTTTGATTGGTACATTTTCACTGTAGTTGCGAATTTGCCAACCAGGACGCTTTTATCTACGTTAGAAAATAGCATACCCGGGTCGATATTCGTAACGTAACGCGCTTAATAACCGAACATTAAATTTGTTCCCTAAAGAAAAACTTGATTAAAAGATTCAACTGTTTTTGAAAGTCAGACTCAAATACCTTTTAAATTTTAACGCGTTTCATGGAATAGATGAATAAAATTCATTCGAATTGCATTTTGATAAGTTTATTCTTCGACAATAAATTACTGTTTGACATGACCGAAGTATTTCTGAAACAATTAATTGTCCACGTGATCTCTACATAGATGTGTTATTGCTTTTATTTGCGCAAAACTGAAGATTATATCTAAATATTGTGGCTTATATACTGCGTTTAACCGATTTTGAGACATACGGAAGATATGATGGTCTAAATTTTACAACAGATATTAGATGTTCCTCGTTTATTAAGCCATAATATACGTGCTAATCTAGTAATAGGTATGGTGTTCTAATGTTTGTTTAATTATTGTTCATTTGCATCATTAATTTAATGTTGTTTACCAGTATTGCTGCTGGACGCTGTTATAATTTCGGTTTAATACCTACAATAACTGTGATAATAGAATAATGGTACTTTGTATTTTGAAGTCATGAATTTTTTGTTCAAATAGCATTTGTTTTGTAATCACTGGTTAGTGCTTGGGATTCGGAAATATTTATACAATTGGCTGCATTAATGGGTGTATTTGAACATGTTACGTTGTCTCAATCATTCAGCAACTGTATAAATACCCAACAAAGAACCAGAAGTAACGTAGTGTATATTTATTTGATTAGACAATTATGTATTTCTTCAGCTTCATTATATAAATATTTCAGGAAAACTAGAATCATACACAGTTCCGCAAGGGGTCAGAGCACCTCGCCTAAATTTACGGGATCGTTCATATGATCTACAACCAACGACTGCGACCAACAAGAGAACAGATGTGTTGTCTGGAGGCTTGGGACAACTGTACGACGGCGCGCTTGGCAAAGATAATTTCCGCGATCATCCGTACGAATGGCTGGGATGGAAAGATGGTGAGTTATGGCTCATTTCGTTCGAGCTTGGGTTTATTGTAGATATTAGCTTTACTTTTGATTATTTATACCTATATGAAAATAGCAATGGAGTAATGCAAATTCGCAGTACAGAATATCGATAAATCTTAAACCAGTAGGTGCATGTACAAGCACATGCACATACATTCATTTAAGCGTAACAGACTGCAAAATTATTCGGAATTCCTAAAAGATTTTTTTATACAATATGTGTTGTTATGCCTTTGTATAACTCAAAAGAGAGGGATTTATAAATTTAACGGGAGAAACCATTACTGTTGTTAAAGAATATTGTACTCCTAAAATAATTTCTGATTTCCCGTAGGAATTTTTATTGCCATTTGTGCAGATTTGTCAAATATTAATCACTGTAAGCTGACAAAATAGAAATTTTGGCTATGATGAACTCCTTCGAGAGTGGAAAATATCTCTTTTATCATGTTTTATAGAGAACTTTAAAAAATGAAAGTCGACAAATGTACCACGTTTGACCCCATTAACATAAAACATTAACTGGATCATAAGTAGATGTTTCAGAGCAATGATATAGAAAAACGTACGTAGCAATTATAAACAAGCAGAACGCCATCGATGCATATAGAATGAACAGACAGTGATGCCTTAGGCATAATAGGCATAAGAAATTTCATATGTTATGCATTTCCAGATTCCGATATTCAAATAGTACTTACGCTAACAGAAGTCCGAAATATCAGCTCGATATCGTTTCACGTTAACAACAATTTCAAACTTGGTGCTCGTGTCTTTGATTCCGCCGAATTGCGGTTCGTCACGAGGAAAAGCGATGTCGGGTTTTCAAAAACTGTTGATATGGAATATGAAACGGATACAGAGTCAAGTATGCGCGTAATGCCATTCACTCTTAAATACTTTTTACGACAGAATGTTAGTAAGTCTGGAATCTGTCATAGGACACAAAATTCGGTAATAAATTGTTCCGAATTTCTGTATAATCTGTGCAATTGTAACGCTTACAGACTAGGCTAGTGATCTGTTGTATTTAGAATGATCTATAAGTACCGTTCGACTAACCAATACAAACCGTTAAAAAAGTTCTCACACGCAAACGCTCAACAACAAGTAAACGTAATGAAGAGACAAAAATAAAATCAAAGTTAAGTACTGCTCAAGATTAAGAGAAAAACTACACGTTTGCATTCGTAGGAAAAAACGCTTTATACGTAGCGTAGCACGCCTTGCGAAGTGTTTAACTCTATAAAGCAACCTGTAATATATATGCTTGTTTCACTCAGAAAAGCTAATATTGTACTTCCGGTTTAATGTTTTTGCAACTCTCCTCAAACTCCTCTGATCTTCTAAGTCTGATCTTGCCCAATAATGGCATCATTAATAAAAGGCGACTATAAGTAATACTTTCAGACCACGAACGACTGTTTTAATCTACTGTGTTCTGTGTTGCCTTTCACATTTATATATTGATTTATTAGGAACGCGGCACATTGAATAAGATAACGTGGTAACGCATAATATAAACGCTGGAATCTGGAGTAACTGAATTTAAATGTTGTCTTAGTGATTCGCAACGATCATTAAGGCTATTTGTTAAATTGTTAAAATAAGAACACGACATCGCAAACAAGATCTGATTACTAAATCTATGACCATAGCTTATGGGCATAGCTCTAAAGATTTTAGGCACTAGGACCAAATGTAGCATAATTATTAATCGTAACATCCGATAACTACTATCAAGACACAAATCTTATTAGCAATTTTATATGCTTGTTGAGCTAGTAAAACGAGAAATAGTAAAAAATTTCTAGTTGGTTAATTGCAATTAAAATTTGAGAACAAACAGCAGTGTATTTATTGCTCTTTCTGCGGGTTTGGATTTTTTATCGCTTTAAAAATTTAATAGAACTGGCGATTAGTTTAGTCGAATAATATGTCAGCTTGAATGTACTCTGCCCTAAAATATGCAAAAATGTTGCCTGGAGTGTAATAGACTTTGTACGGTATGTACACAATTCTATGAAATCACAGTCTTAAACGAAACGAAAGTACTCATGAAGTAATATTTTACTTCTCGTTTTCAAGTACAGTCTTATATCCATTTTATTTGTATTTTTACTTTAGCTGTGTCTCGGTGGGTTACAATTTTTACGCCGAACGTAGTTGCCCATGTAGTCCGAATAAGACTACGATTTTCGGCAGAGTGGCTGTTGCTAAGCGAAGTCGATATTCAATCTTGTAAGTCAGGAATTTAGTTAGTTTTGGTTTTCAAATAACTATCTTGATTAACGACTTAGAGTACTTAGCATCAATTTTAATCGTCACTGGATTTAGATTTTGTGGATGGAATATGCGTTTGCTGCTTTATGTTAAAATTAAGCACAAGGCGATTTTAGGCTAGAAAAAGCTTTCTAATGCTCCTGTACAATGCGATTACAGTTCAATACAGAAAATTTTTAGCCTGTGGGTACCCATACAATATGGGTGACAACTGAACATGACCTCACGCTTATATTTAAAAATAGTTGCAGTTGTAAAGTGTGGTGGCACCATCGAAAGCTGGGGGAGTTGTGCCGCCACTGGCTTATCAACACATAGTCTCCGGATTGCCCAAAGACTGATGCTAACTATAATGCTTGAACAATATTCAACTAACAATAATTGCTAAAGCCATGATTTGCTTAGACACCTTATCCGAACACTACTGTATGTGATATGGTGTTAACCCAACTAGTTTCAAACCGATAAAAAATCAAAAGTTCACAAAAAAAACAACGGATACACTATATTAGTTCTCAAATTTTAAAGTGCAATTAACCAACTAGAAATTCTTACTATTTCTCGTTTTTTACTAGCTCAACAAGCGTATAAATTGCTAATAATTTATATTTATCAAAAAAAATTCAGATGTTACGATTAATAGTTATGGTATAGTGCCTAAAATACTTTCAATCCATAAGACTTGTGGTCATAAATTTAGTCATCAGATCTTGTTTTTTGTTATTTTAACAATTTAATAGCCTTAATAATCAGTTTGCGGAATCACTGAGACAACATTTAGATTACGGGGTCTCCAGATTCCGGCTTAATTATGCGTTACCACGTTTATCTTATTCAATGTGCCGCGCTCCTAATCATCCAATATAGGATCTGAAAGCAACACAGAACACAGTAAATTAAAAACAGTCGTTTCAGATTGGGGTCTGAAAGCCCTCTTTTTATAGTCGCCTTTCTGAGATGATGCCGAGATTATGGGCAAGATCTAGACTTAGGAAAAGATACAAAGGAGTTTGAGGAATTTGCAAAAAACATTAAACCGGAAATTACAATATTGAGTGAAACAAGCATATATTACAGGTTGCCTTATAGTTCAACACTTTCGCGAGCGTGCTACGCTACGTAAAATCATTTTGCTACGAAATGCAAACGTATTGTAAGATACTTAAGAACAAGTACTTAACTTTGATTTTATTTTTTGCTTATTAGTTTTACTTGTTGTTCATTAGCTACATGAGTTTTTTTTTGACGGTTTGTATTGTGGAATTACTTATAGATCATTTATTGATGACGGATCACTAGCCTAAGTATGTAAGCGTTACAATTGCACAGTAAAAATTCGGAACAATTTATTACCATTTTTGTGTCCTATGACAGATTCAACATTCTGTCAGTAAAAGTATTTAAGAGTGAATGGCATTACGCGGCCCATCCCTTGACTCTGTATCCGTTTTCATATTCATATCAACAGTTTTTGAAAACCCGACGTGCTTTGCCCTGGAAAAATTTTTTCAGCGGGAATCAACACGAGCACCAAGTTGAGAATTGTTGTTAAAATTATGAAACAATATGAGCTGATATTTCGGACTTCTGTTAGCGTAAGTACTTATTTGAATATCGGAAATCTGAAAATACATAACATATGAAATTTCTTATGCCTATTATGCCTAAGGCATCATTGTATTTCATTTCTATATGCATCGATGGCGTTCTGTTGCTTATAATTGCTACGTACGTTTTTCTATATCATTGCTCTGAAAAACATCTACTTATGATTGCAGTTAATGTTTTATGTTAAATTAAACCAAAACATTTCATATCAACTTTCCATTTTTTTAAAGTTACTATAAAACATGATAAAAGATATTTTCACTCTAAAGAAGTTCATCATAGCCAAAATTTCTATTTTGTAGCTTACAGTGATTTAAAAAATATTTGACAAATCTGCACAAATGGCAAATTAAAAAATTATTACGGGAAATAGGAAATTATTTTTAAAATTACAATATTCTTTAACAGTAATGGTTTTCTCCGTTAAATTTATAAATCCTCTCTTTTGAGTTATACAAAGGCATAACGACACATATTGGAAAAAAAAATCTTTTAGGAAAAAATTCCCCGGAATAATTTTGCAGTCTGTTACGCTTAAATGAATGTATGTGCATGTGCTTGTACACAGCCTACTGGTTTTAATTTTATGTGTATACAATTTGCATTACTCATTGTTTATTTTCATCATATAGGTATAAAAATAATCAGAAGTATTGACGGTACGAGATGGGACCCAACTCGAACGAAATGAGCCAGTAACTCACCATCTTTCCATCCCCCCACTCGTACGGATGATCGCCGGAACATCTTGCCGAGCGCACCGTCCCATCTTCCCAAAATTTCCAGACGATATGGTCGCAGGTTGCGGTTGTAGATCCTATGAACGATCCCGTAATTTTAGGCGGAGTCTAACCCCCTTGCCAAAACTTTGTGTATAATTCTAGTTTTCCTGAAATATTTATATATAATGAAGTTGAAGAAAATACATAATTGCTCTATAGAATAAAAAAAATATACACTACTTGTTCTTTTTGTTGGGCTGTGATACAGTTGCTGATTGAGAACAACGTAACACGTTCGAATACACCCATTAATCAGCCAATTGTATAAATATTTCCGAATCCCCGAGCACTGACCAGTGATTACAAAACAAATGCTATTTGAACAGAAATTCATGATTTCAAAAAATACAAAGTACCGTATTCTATTATCACAGTTATTGTAGGTATTAAACCGAAATTCGGCGCGCGTCCAGCATACTCATTAAACAACATTAATTAATGATGCAAATGAACAATAATTTAAAAACATTAAACCCATACCTATTACTAGAAATGGCGCGTTATATTATGGTTTAATAAAATGGAGGAAACAGTAATATATATTTGTAAAATTTGACCCTCCGTATGTATTCAAATATTAAACGCAGTCTGAGCCACAATATTTCTGCAATCTTCCGGTTGAATAAAAGGATAATTATATGTGGAGTCAGTGGACAATTAATTGTTTCAGAAATACTTCGGTAGTTTTGTCGAACGGTAATTTTTATTGTCGAATTTGAATAAACTTATCGGATGATTGGATGGATTGTATTCGTCTCGTGAAACACGTTAAAAATTTAAAAGGTATTTAGTCTAAGTTTTCAAAAAACAGTTGGTTTAGTCAAGTTTTCTTCTAGGAAAACAAATTTAAATGTTCGGTTATTTAAGCGCGTTCCTACGAATATCGACCCAGATATGTTCTAACGTAGATAAAACATCCTGGTTGGCAATCTACAGTGAAAATGTACCAAATCAAAAAGAAAAATGTAATTTATCACAATGTAAATTAAAAAACCGCAATCTTATATAGGAACAAAGACTTTGAAACAATAATAATTTTGGCAAAACTATTTTGAGAACAACCGGTACAAGCCCATTACGGTTTTGCTCAAAATAAAACAGTAAAAGTGTGGGACAGCACTAGAGAACTGTTTGTTTTACAAGAAAAATATTTCTCCCCACTCAGTTACCGTTATTTTGCCAATATGCCGAAAATGAGCAACTAAAAATGATGAATTTTGAATTTCATACACTAACTTTGCCGATAGCAGTTTTGGTTTGGGGTCTCCACGCTTTGGGAGAGCGCCCCGTCAAATTTGACGCAATAACTCTTGACTTGGAGGTGGAAGTGAGCGCGCCGCCCCTAGGCTTAAATTGAAGCTCCCATCGTGGTGTCGCGTTAAAGTCTAAATAAGTGTTAATATATTTTTACCTGTAGTGGGATTATTCTGATACAGAGTATATAACCTAATATGGTGCCAGTAATGTAGGTACAAAGTTCCGGTAGTTGTACTGCATGAGAGCGTCCGTACACTTTGAGAAAATATTCTTGCCGAATCATTCGGTGAATATTTCGCTCCACACAGGTATAAGTCGTATTTTCGTTCAATTTTCGGCCAATAACGACGTCACAACTGCGCTCGGTATCCGTGTTTGTGCATATCTGGGAAAAGGAGCTAAATAGATGTGGGTAAAATGGCGTATAAGTCACAACTTTTTCATTGTTGGTTATTAGAAGTTGCAGCTGCGGAGAGGCCG